>PVJX010011970.1:0-51840 GCA_004027295.1 Dolichotis patagonum | reverse complement strand
CAGGGCTGCAGGGCAGGGAAGCCCCGTCCCCACACCGCCTTCTAGCCTCCCTGGACTTACTCCTCTTCCCGCTGCTCCATGGCGAAGGCGCGCACCGTGCGGACATTGCCCAGGGCCTCATCTGCCACGCCTGTTGCTCTGGCGACCTGTGTGGCGTTAGGGAAACAGGAAGCTGGGTTGGCAATGGGGGCACTGATGGGGACAACAGGCTCCAAAGAAGAGGGAAGGGTGGCCAGGTATTCTGCTACCTGCTCCTGACACAGGCGAGACAACTTCCGGAGACTGGAGCCCATCAAGGTGCCAACGCCCATCAAGGTGGGTGTGGCAACCATCAGCAGCAGCGTGAGGCGTGGGGACAGCATGGCCAGGGACACCAGGCAGCCAGCCACCTGGGTGCAGCTACGCAGTCCCTGGGCAGGGGAAGGAAGACAGAGGCTATGGCCAGTGCTGCAGCAAGACCCTCCGGGCAGCCAGGGGGCAGTCACCAGTCACTGACCCAGACCCTTTCTGACCAGCTGACCCCACCTGTTTCTCTGTCTGTCTGTCTGTCTTTTTTTGTGTTTGTGAGACAGGGTCTTACTATATGGCCCAGGCTGGCCTTGAACTCACAGCGGTCTTCCTGGGCCCTACCACAGCTGGCTTTCACTCTCTGATTTAGATCAGAACCAAGAGATGTACATGGGGATACCACTTGTGGGCTGCCATAGGACAGTGTCCAGCGTGACCCATGGCCACGCGGGCACGGGGTGGGTTACAGGCAGGTGTCAGTGTGTCAAGTCCAGGGCCGGCCAGCGATCGGCTTGGGCTGGGGCAGCAAGGTGAGATTGCTCCTGCTGGGAGAAGGTCCCATTTGTGTCCCGGCAGCCTAGTCACACCCACCTGGGCAGCTCTTTTCCATGGACTGGACATCCGAATTCCCCATACACTTCCTCTGCAGACAGCAGGGAGCCTTGGCTCTGGGCCCGGTGCATCACCAAGGGAGAGAACACACGCAAGGGAGCATGGGAGCACTCACCTGGGAAACGACGAGCTTGAAGGACGACTTAAACTCCTGCACGTCAGTCGTCAGGCGGCTGACCAGCTGCCCTGTCCTCTTGGCATCAAAGAAAGCAATGTCTTGTCTGGAGGGACATGGAGGTGGCCGATGGCAGGAGAGGAGATGACACTTCAGGATGCGACATCTCCCAGACCCTCTTGGGGCCATCAGTCAGCCCCGCCCACACCCCATAGCAGGCAGTACCGGAGCAGGGAGCTGAAGAGGGCCCTGCGCATGTCCACGGCCATGCGCTCTCCGATGTGGGACAGCAGCACCAGGTACCCGAAGGTCAGCAGTCCCTGCAAGACAGGCCGGGGCACTCAGGGATACCTGGGAAGGCTCCTCGGTGCCGGGGCCCCCACCCTGCTGTACCTGGACGCCATACAGGATGAGCAAGTGGGTGCTGAGGTTCCGGGACTCGGACACGAAGCTCCCCACGTGGTCCCTTGTGTACTTGGCCACGACTTCGACCAGCTGCCCTAGGGTCAGGGGGATCTGCACATTCACTAGGGCTGCACCTAGTGCCAGCTGTGTTGAGGCAGGACAGAGGGGACAGGTGCTTAGAGAAGGGCAGCTGTACTCTTCCCCTCCCACAACTGAGCATGGTCAACAGTGGCCACAGGATGACTGTGTGGGTAGATAAGACATAAAGCCCACGCTTCAGGCTGCCCTGAGCCCTGTGGGTCCTCCCCGTGCCCAGGATGGAGGGGCAGGGAAAGCCTCACCACAATGGCAGCCCCCAGGAGCAGCAGGTAGGGGCGTAGGAAATGCCAGAAGAGCTGCCAGTTAAACTGGGACTGTGCGACACGGGGTACGGGGCGGGCAGGAGGGGCCTCCCGCGCCTCACACAGTGCTAGCAGGTAGAGGCGGGGATGCTTGTATAGCGCCACGGGTCCCAGCAGGGCTCCCCCAAGCCAGCACCAGGCAGGGGTCCTTGGGCTGGAAGCCGTGGCTGGTGAGACTTGAGAGAAACGGGCCCGGAGCTGAGACCGCAGCTGGGCCATGACCCTGAGCGGACAGGAGCTGAGGCGGCCATCTGGGGACCTGTCAGGAGAGAAAGGACAATAGGTGAGGTCTGACTCCTTCAAATGACCAACAAAGCATTTCCTCTTGCTTTAAGCCCTCAGTCCTGCCTTACGTAGGGCTGTCCTTTTCTTTTTTTTTCTCTTTGAGACAGGGTCTTGCTATGTAGCTCAGGCTGGCTTTGAATTTATTTACAGTGATCCTCCTGCCTCAGCCTCCTGAGTGCTGGGATTATAGGTGTGTGCCATCGTATGCTATACCTGGTGTTACAGTTTATAACGAGATGTCCTCCTAAAGCCTCATGGGATCAATAAGCGAGACCTTTAGAAGATGAATGGAATCACAGGGGGCTTGTAGCTGACTTGCTGTGAGTAGGTGGGGTCGGTCAGAAGAGGCAGGTCACTGCGCATGACAGGAAGGTCATAGCTTCCTGATTCCTTCCCTGAATGCTACAGCAGGAGCAGTTTTCCTCCATCCATGCCCTTCCCCCAAGCCTGCCTGCCTTGGAGCCAGTGATTATCAGCTGAAACTGAGCCCAAAATGAACCTCTCTTTGCTGAGCAGGCTGCACAGCTGTGGTTCCAGCACTTGGGAGGCCGAGGCAGGAGACTGATCCAAGTCTGAGACCAGCATGGGCTACATAGTGAGTTCAAGGTCAGCCTGGGAAAACGATACAACAAATCTCTGCTTCTTTAAATTGTGGGTGTCAGGTATTTTGTGCCAGCAATAAGGGAAGTAATCTGTGTGTGTGTGCGCGCGCGCACGTGTGTGTGTGTGTGTGTGTGTGTGTGTGTGTCTGGAGACAGGGTTTGCTACAAATTTTAGCCTTGAACTTCCTTCACAGTCCAGACTGGCCTCAAATTTGCAGTGATCCTCCTGCCTGTCTCCCAAGGGCTGGGATTACAGGCATGTGCCGCCACACTCAGTTTATTTTTAATTTTGAGACTGGGTCTCACTTGTTCAATTGCCTAGCTGGGTTTGAACTTGTGACCTTTCAGCCTCCCAGAGCACTAGGAGTACAATCCTGCACAGCCACAAAGGTTGTTCGGAAGCAACCTCAGTTCCCTAGGCAAATACACACAGGCAGAGCTTCTGAGGAATGTGAAGGCTGAGCCCGCAGACAGCGTTTCAGAGTGCACCACCCCCCACCCAGCCACCCACCCCCATTCAGCCTCAGGGGCACCAACCCCAGAGGGCAGTTCTGCAGGCCCCAGCCTTTCACAACCACTGCAGGCCAGGGCTGGAGGGCACTTCTGGCCAGGCAGAGACCCAGAGGTCCTCAGTGGGGCTCCCGGGCGACTCCTGCTCTGACTTGGCACTGTGCTTGCTCAAGGCAAATGAGGCAATCAAGACCCTGCAGCAGCAGAGTCAGGGGTCTGCTGCCTGAGACTCTGCCTCCCCCAGAGATGCCTTTATGCTCACTGGGTTAAAAGCATCCACTTTGGGGGAAGGTAAAGAGTATTCTGTCCCTGGGCAGAGAACTTGCAGGCCAGCAGCCTCTGCTGTGCGGTTTCAGAATCCAGGCTTATTCTAAGGGACAGGCCCATGGCAGGCCCAGGGAGGGACCTGTCACACTCATCCCTCAGTCTCCTTTCCAAGGCCCCAAAGGTCCTGTGTGACAATGCAGGGAGGGGAAGGGCCACAGATCCCCCCTTTACTTTGTGACAGAGGAAACAGAAAACTAAAAATCCAAAGAATTTATCCTGTCTTGAACAGGTCCACCCTTCTGTTTGCTTCAGATGCTGTATCTATAAACTGATAATGTGGATTCAACTGTTCTGGCTTGTTCTGTTTTGTTTTGTCTGAGACAGGGTTTTGCTATGTAGTTCAGTTGGCCTTGAACTCGCTTATACAGGCCAGGCTGGCCTCAAACTCATGGTGATCCTCCTGAGTGCAGGTATCTGCCACCAAGCGATACTTTTTTTAAAGACAAGATCTTGCTATTTAGTTCCCTATGTAGTCCAGGCTGGGCTTGAACAAGTAGTGATCCTCCTGTCTCAGCCTCCTGAGTGCTGGGGTTACAGGTGTGCACCACCATGCCCAGCAAGGACTTCAATACATGAGGCATGGCAAGGGGCAGTCATTCTAATTTCTAAAAGCACCTGGATGTCACAGTGTAAGCAGGAGGGCTGTTCAGGACCATCCTGGTTTTTAGTCTGCAATGTGACCTGAGATTTACAATAGCAAGATGAGGCTGGCTAAAGGAAGCAGGTTAGGAATGGATGCCAAGAGGGCATGGCTGCATATGCAAAGATCCAAGAGACCAGTGACAGGAAAACACTGTTTAAAAAAGCACACAGTGAGAGTTTTCTTCTTTACCACCATGGTCTTTATATTCCCACGCCCTTCTAATTACAGACTTCATTGTATCCTCTTTGCTTTCGGGCAGGCCTGTGCTACTTGCTGCCTCTGTATTATGCCTCCTCTTCCCCTATTCCACTTGGTTTTTAATGTCTTGTTTTACCCATTAGATTCTTTTCTTCCCAGAAGGGCAGGAAGCTATACTCAGCAGAGCTCGAGTATCCTGGGCACATTTGTTGAACTCAAGTCTCATTAGAGACTGGCACAGTCTAACCTGCCTCTTAGTCTTCTGCAGAAGTTTAGACTTACTGTGGCCAGTATTTTACACTGCCATCTGGTGCAATTCCCCAATACAACCCAGTATGGAAAGGTTTCACAAATAATACTTCCCTGATTTTTGAACATGTAATCTGATATTGTCTATTCACATTATGGTCCACTGAAAAGTACTGACTAGTGAACACAGGTACATTTGGGTGTTATGTCTTTCCTTGGGTTTCTTTCTGGTACAAATAATATCAACACCCTTCTTAGTCTTTCCTAGAGACTATTTTCAAACTGTTTAATAATTTACCATGGCCACTTTTCTGACTCTCTCATCTCCAAACTAAGACTCTAAGAAGGGCTTGCTGATTGCCAAGAACTCACAGATTACTTCCCAGCACCAGTACTTCCAGCTCTAGCTTGTCTCAGCTCTTGCCCTCCCTCCATCAGTTAGCATTCCAAGGGACACAGCTCCGTAATAACCTGGTCCTGTTTCGCCCTCAGATTATTCCCTGCAGGATTAGAAGGGAATCAGCCCCATCTCACAAAACATTTCAAATGTAGTTTCCAAATCCTTGTTTCTCATCTTTTCCTTTCCCTGGATGAACAAGAACAAGAGTAGAGTATTTTGCCAAGAGTGAATTACAGCTGATCCTTGTACTCTGTAATTCTCCAATTCCAGGAACTACTTTCTTTTTTTTCTTTTTTCTTTCTTTCTTTTTTTTTTTTTTTGGTATTGGGGATTGAACTCAGTCCTTCCCATCGAGCTACATCCCACTCATTTCTTTGCTTTCCTTTTTTCAGGGCCTCTAAGACCGGCGTGGTGGTACATGTCTGTAATCCCAGTATTCTGGGAGGCTGGGACAGGGGGATTGCAAATTCGGTCTGTGCAATTTTAGACCCTGTCTCAAAAAATTTAAAAAAGGCTGGGTAGCAAAAGTCCGGAGTTCAATCCCCTGCATCAAACAAAATAAATCGAAAACACCTATCTTTGAGATAGGGTCTTGCTAAATTGTCCAGGTCGGCTTTGAATTTGGGATTCTCTTGCCTCAGCTTCCCAGAGCTGGGGTTACAGGTGAGCTCCTGAGCCCGGCTCAGGAGGGCTCACTTTGAGTCATGCCAGCACCACCAATATCTTTTTTTTTTTTTTTTAAATCGGTACCAGGGATCGAACTCATGACCACACGCTTGCAGGACAGGCACTGTATACCGCTGAGCTAAATCCCCAGCCCCACCACCAATAATGTCTTAACACTAATAGATTTTTGTCCCAATCGCCAGATCATTCCAACAACGCAGACGGGACGGGGAGTGGTGCCCCCTGGTGGGTAGTGTGGCTGGGCGTGGCCACCAACCTCGAGCCCTCTGGTCAATCCGACTCTAGGAGGCGGACGCGCAGAACCTCCTGCTGCTACCTTTGACCGTCACTATGAATAATTGAGGCCAATGCCCAGGGAGTGACATCGCACCTCTGGCCTGGCTAGCATCAACTCCCATCTGGCCTCGCGCGAGCCCAGGACTCCATCTCCCGGCGGGCCACGCGCACTGCCGGGCGGTCAATGGCCCGGGCTCCGGGAACCTCCGTCCCGTTTTACCTGACGGCCGAGAATGATTGGAGCCGGTGGGAAAACAGCGACCTGCCTGGGACAGGACCGCCCCGGATCCCGATCCGAAATAAGTGCACCAGCATGCTGGGGAGGAAGACAGGTGCAGCCGGCAACAGCAGCTTCACCCTCATTCCATGGAGGGCTCCATGTTAGTCTCGGCCCACATCCCGACAACCCCATCGCGTCTTGGCGGTGATTGGTGGAAATATACATCAATCTCGTTGCAAGCTGTGATTGGAGAAAATTTTCCCAGTCTCCCTTTTCCCGAACTATGATTGGACAGCGTGGCCTATCCTCCCACACCCCCTCCCAGCTGTGGGCGGAGCTGAATAGGGAGGGACTCTTCTTGGACCTGGTGACGTAGTCAGCCCCTGATGACTATTTTACGTCCTCGAATGTCCGTAGTAACGCGTCAGCTGCTGACCTCGGGTGGTTTCCTTAAGGATACTCGCGACAGTTTCTAGAAGTCCTGGGGTTTCCAGGGAGTGTAGAGCGCTGGCTGCGAGTGACTAATAAGCAATATCCTCGGGGGAGTTAAAAACAAATCTAAGGCCCTTGCTACCCACCCCGTACTCATAAGCACGTCGTAACTCCTGCCAAAAAACTCTCCGGGGTGATCCTGATGGTGACGCCCTATTCATACCACCCTCCCACCCACCCACCCCTGACTGGAGATCGAGCCCCTAGAGCGCTGAGTTACATCCCCAGGCCTTTTTATTTGTTATTTATTTTTTATTTTTATTTTTAAATTTCGAGACAGGGTCTTCCTAAGTTATGTAAACTGGTGTGAAACTTGGGATCCTCCTACCACAGGCTTCCGGTTAATGATAAATGTTATCATTCATTGTAGCATGCAATAAGCCCTACTCAATTATTAAGATCTGGTGTTCATCAAGGCACGATCTTTCAGAGCTATCTCCCGAACATGTGCCTTCCTCATGGTGGCCTGAATGACTGCCAAAGGGTCCCTTCAAATTTTGAACCGACTCGCACCCTTGTTTAGCTTTTACTAACTAATAATTTAATAACTAATAATTCCTTCCGTGTAATTATTTGTTTGCATATCTGCCTCACCCACTAGGGTGTCACTACATGGTGGGTAATGGTTTGCCTTATCCATCCTTTCCCCCTCCACAAATGTCTGGCAGGAAAAAGTTCCCTTTGTAAAAAATTGACTTGAATTGAGAGTAGTGGTAAAGAGGCTGTCAGTGAAAGAGTTTAGGATCAGCTTGTGATCAGGCTGAGGAACTCAGGGTGCACCGGGCGGGTCCCTAATGTGTTTGTGATGGAGTCTTCGTGGCATTGAGTGAGGGATATCGGGTAGGTAAGGTGAAGGAAAGACCAGACAAAACCACACATGAGCCATCTTGACAGATGTCTCAGGAAGACCATGGGAATTTCCTGGTCCCCCTACCACTCAGGATTCCATTTTGCCACCTATAGAAGGGCGGGTTACATTTTCATAGCTCTACCTCCTGCTCAGCCACAAAGGTATGCAAGTCTTGAGCTACAGTGACAATTCCCCTTGTGGAAAAAAGACAGAAAAAGAGAAACACAAGCTCACTGGGACTCGATTGTGGGCAGTTCGGTGACTGCTGCCATGTTCTTCCAGTAAACAACTTAGGAAGCACTGTGTTCCTCTGCATTTTGTGGGTGCTGACCCCTACACCAGCCCTTGGGCCTCAGCCTGGAGGCCCTGACACCTTCTGGCTGAGTCACTACCTCAGGCACGGTCTTCGGTAGGGCACCTGTGATTCAGGGCCTCAAGAATGGCGTTAGGCAAGCCACCAGACCAGCTGCTTGGCTCTCCTCCTCCTTGTTGAGGTGACAACAGGGAACTTGCCTTGGACAGCTCATGCCTGGGTACACAGATTAGCTTGCCTGGTCTTGGACCCCTGCTGTCCTCTCTGCCGGTCCACACTGGACGCTTCTCAGGGCCCACAGAAACTGGATCAGGACTCAGAAGAAGGACATCAAGGTTCAGGAAGGTAAGGAAGGAAACACTGGAATTCTACAGAACCTGACTTTTCTACTTCAAGCTCCCTAAACTGCCTTTTAAATCCAAGATAGCTGCCTTCCCTTTCTTTACTCTTTTCCTTAGTCTCCCCAGTCTGGCTACAAAGTCAGGCAGTCTCCCCTCTTCCCTTCTTTAGCACCCTCAGATGAATAAAATATCCAATTCTTTTTTCTTTCTCTCCGTCTCCCTCTCTGTGCCTTCTGGTGGTTGAGCCCAGAGATGCTGCTCCGCTGAGCTACACTTCCAGCTTCCTTTTTATTTTTTATTTTGAAGCAGGGTCTAACTAAATTCCCCAGGCTGGTCTTGAACTTGGGATCTTCTGTCCCAAGTAGCTGAGATTACAGGTGTGGGTCACACAACTAACTCAGCCTTTTCTCTTTCTTTCCTTTCCTTTTATGGTACTGGGAATTGGACCCAGGTCCTTTGTAGTGAGCTATAGCCT
Source organism: Dolichotis patagonum (assembly GCA_004027295.1). Lineage (NCBI taxonomy): Eukaryota > Metazoa > Chordata > Mammalia > Rodentia > Caviidae > Dolichotis > Dolichotis patagonum. Next base: position 43,151 of record PVJX010011970.1, on the reverse strand, counting down.
TACCCCTTTTTGTATATCTTTTTGAGACAGAGTGTTACTAACGCACTGAATTGCCCAGCCAGGGCTGGAATTTGTAACTCTCCTACCTCAGCATCCCAGAGTGCTGGGGTTACAGGCCTGTACCACTAGGCCCGGTTTTTGTGTCTTTTTCTAAAGTGTTTCCCTGTTGATTATTAGATGTGGGTGTGGAGAGAGGAGAAAAAAGATTATTTTTTATTTTAATTAATTGATTAATTTTTTATTGTTTTTGTGTGTGGAGGGATACCGGATCAAACTCACAACCTTATGCTTGGAAGGCAGGTGCAGTGCTGATGAGCTATGTCCCTGGCCCCTACTTTTTGAGACAGGATTTTGCTACAGATTTCAGGCTGGTCTTGAACTCACTCTGTATCCCAGGCTAGTTTCAAATTCACCCAGATCCTCTTGCCTCAGCCTCCCAAATGTTGGGATTACAGGTGTGTGCTACCACGCCCAGCCTTTATTTATTTATATTTATTTAGACAGGGTCTCGCTCTGTAATTCAGGCTGGCTTTGAACTCACTGTGTAGCCCAGGTTGGCCTTGAATTGGAATCCTCCTTTGTCAGCCTCCAGGTGCTGGGGGTGTAGGCCTTCCCCACCATGCAAATTTAAGAAATAAAAGATTTAGAGCCGAGTGTGATGACATGTGCCTGTAAGCCCAGCACTTGGGAAACCGAAGCAGAAGGATCACTGTGAGTTCAAGACCAGCACGAACCATATGGGGAGATGCTGTCCTTTTTTGTTTGTTTGTTTTTGGCATCAGGCATTGAACTCATGACCTCACGCTTGCCAGGCAGGTGCTTATGCCACTGTGAGATGCTGTCTTACAAACAAACAAAAGGAAGCAAGATTATGGCCTAGGGCAAAATACTTGCCCAGCAGATTCCACACTTTAGTTTCAGGATCCTCTCATCCTTTATGGGATTTTGCTGCTGGGTTTTGGCTGCTGTTTATGTGTCTGTAGTCCCCTCAAGGTCTGAAGATGTCCTGTGAACCACCGGGCCTCGCCTCCCAGCTGGCACCCTCCCAGGCATGGAGGCTGAGTCCCAGAGAGGACTGGCCCCGGGACACCCTGCCTGGGGTGTGGGCGATCGCACAGGTGATCCAAGAGTTGGGATGCCTGATGCCTGCCCAGCTTGAGTCACCTGGTGGTGGTGTTGTCGTCAGCCTCACTGAAGTGGCTGCTCGACTCCACAGACCTCTGTGTGACTGGCGGCAGTCCCATCCTTCTGACCTCTTCAGAGAAGCTGCAGCCTGATGGTGAGACGTATGGGCCTGGGGGGGAGCCCAGGGCGGCCGAGGCGCTGGGGAGACCTGCGGTCTGGCTCCGTGCCCCTGGTTCCCACGCCACCACTGCCACCACCTGCTCTTCCAGGTTGGGGACCTGGGGGAGGGAGGGTCTCTGTCTTCTCTCTGCCCTCTGCCCCTCATATTCGAAGCTCCCCCTCTGTGACCCCTGGGTCCCTGCGCTTGGGGCTGCAGGGGACAGGGGCTTCTCAGCCCTGCTACACTGCCCTGCCCATCCCAGCCACCCCCCCAAAGCGGGCACAACCTGCACCAATGCCCAGCTCTGCTCCCCCTTCCTGGAGATCCCAGTCCACCCCTTCCGTGGCCTGGTCCGCCCCCTCTCCCTCACACGGCTGCGCCCAGGACCCCTGTGGGCTGCGGATGGGCCCTCTGGTCTCGGAGCAGGATTATGAGAGGCTGGAGGACTGTGACCCTGAGGGGTCCCAAGACTCTCCGCTCCATGGGGAGGAGCAGCAGCCCCTACTTCACGTGCCTGAAGGGCTTCGGGGTGAGCATAGGGAACGGGCTGGGGGCTTTGGACCAGCGTGGCCCAGGAGGGGACCATGATCACAATGTCTTGATGTGGTCCCTTCTGTCCCGAGGCTCCTGGCACCACATCCAGAACCTGGACACGTTCTTCACCAATATATCCTTTGTGCCCAGCTGCGGGAGCACCATGGAGCCAGCGCAGCCTTGGCAGGGAGAATCCAGGGTGCAGTGGCCTTGTGGGAGAGTGTGTGTGTGGGCGAGCTGTCCTTGGGACAGGCCACTGTGCCTTGGGTTTCTTCCTTGACTCAGGCCACGTCTATAACTACCACCAGCGGAGCGGCTTTACCTGTATCCTTCTGGAGGACATTTTCCAACTGGGGTGAGAAGCTGCACCAGCTCCAGGCTCTACCCTCCAGCCCAAGGGCCTGTTTGCACCTTTCTTTCTTAGCACCTACTACTTCATTCTGTCTAGTGTGTGCCAGCCCGGGGCTCCAGAGGGCTTGGGGTGGGAGGGAGCTCTCAGGCTTTGTCACCGCCTGGTCCCCATGCTCTCCTGCAGACAATTCCTTTTCGTCATCACCTTCACGACCTTCCTCCTTCGCTGCGTGGATTATGACATTCTCTTCGCCAATCAACCGAGCAATTATTCAAGACCCAGGCTGGTCCAGGGCAAAGTGGCCTTGTCGGACGCCATCCTACCCTCTGCCCAGTGTGCAGAGAGGTGAGTGGCAACCAGGTGGGGTCCCCATCCCATGAAGACCGGCTTAAGGATAGAGGAGTAGAAGGCAGCTCTCTGCTCTTTAGTCCAGATTGGCAGTGCTCAAAGTATTTGCCCTCAGGATTTAACATGTAGTGTTCATTTGTTTTGAGACAGGGTCTCTCTGTATAGTTTAGACTGGCCTTGAATGCATGGTGATCCTCCTGTCTCAGCCTCCCAAGTGCAGGGATTACATCTGTGAGCCATAATGCCTGACTTAAAGTATATTTTAAAAAGTATGTGTGTGTGGTGCTGGTGATTAAACCCGGCACCTTCACACTGAACTGCATTCCTAGACCCTTTTTTAATTTTTTGAGACAAGGTCTCAATAAGTTACTAAGTTGCCCAGGTGGGGCTGGAACATCCAGGCCTCCTTAGCCTTTTGGAGAACTGAGATTGGCTTTAAATGCATTTTTGTTTGTTCATTTGTTTGAGACAAGGTCTTGGTATATAGTCAGGCTGACCTCAAACTTGTGGTAATCTTCCTGACTCAGCCTCCTAAGTGTGGGAATTACAGGCATGGGCCATGGCGACTGACCTAAATATAATTTTGAATACACTTCAAGTTGATTGAGAAGAGCTTTTGTTTGCGAGAATTATATCTGATCTGTACTTATCTTATTAGAGAGGAAAGCTGAGGACATCTCAATGTTTATTTTTCTGTGCTGGGATCAGACCCAGGGCTTGGAACATGCTGGATGAGTGTTTTACCATTAAGCAGCACCCTGGGCCGGGGGACACTGCAAAGTCTAGGCTTGCACAGGTGCACATGCCCTGCTCTATCAGTGTGATGAGTGTCTCAGAGCTTCCTGTAGGGCCTGAGAACACTGCACATTCCCGGGAGGACGAGAGTACAAATGGCAGGAAGCCGTAGTGTTGCTTGCGACAAGTATGGGCTTTGCAGATACTTGTGAGGGACTCTTAGGGGACCCCTCTCTGGACTGCACTGTGAGACCTGTTGGCCTCCTCCTGCTGGTGTTGGTCTCATTCTCTGGGTTTCTCAACCCCAACCCATGTCTCCACCACACAGGATCCATGCCAGCCCCCTGCTGGTCTTTCTCCTTTTCCTGGCTGCCTGCTACTGGCTGTTCCAGCTGCTTCGCTCCCTCCGCAGCCTCTTCAGCTACTGGGACATCCGGGTGTTTTACAGGGAGGCCCTGCACGTCACCCCGGTGAGCTGTGCAGGTGTTGTCTGCTGTGAGTGGGTGGGCAGAGAACAGAGTGCGTCTTCCGTACACTGGGTGCAGGAGGTAGGCACTGCCAACTTGCAGAGCAGGGCCCTCGGCCTGGGGAGCTTCCTTTATTCAGATGAGTCACGGAAGATGACTTAGAGTCACATGGTGAAAACAATGGGTGCGGAGAGGAAGGGCTGCCTCCTGGCTCCCTAGAGCAGGAGGAGTTTGAGTTGGGCTCGGAAGGTCAGGATGGAGTCAGGAAGGGCGTTCCAAGCTCCAGTGCGAGGTGGTGGGGAAAGCAGTCGGATGTGCAGGCCTGCAACTGAGCCTGCAGGGGCCTCGTTGGCTTTATCACTGTCCCCCGGCCATGCTATCTGCCTGCCCTTCCTTTCCTCTCCATCTTGCTGCTGCTGCTTGTTTTGGACCTAAGTAGCACAAGCCCCTTGCTCACCCTGGGCAGTACAGGAGCTTCGGCACAGGCCTCCAGAGCAATGGGAGAGCTCCAGAAGGTGCAGGAGTAGGGGGACACCAGGCACAGAGCAGGGAGGAGACAGAAGGCCGGGGAGCAGATGGACAGTGGGAGCGTGATCGCTGCTCCCCCCGGGGGCTGCTGGTCCCTCTTTCCTCTGCTCCTTCCGAGGAAGGGAAGACACTGGCATGAACTGGGGAGGCTGCCCGGGGCCAAAATGGGTTATGCCGCTCTCTAGGGAGGTCTGGCAATGTCCTCACCCCTAGAAATGGACACAGCCAGGGACATCAGTCTGGGAAAGCTAATGTGATGACAGAGTGCAAGTGCCCAGGATCAGGGTGGTACTGGAGATCTCAAAGTTCACCAGAGCAGCAGGCGGCGAGGACTGGGATCTGGAGGAAACGGGAAGAGAGGGGTGTCCAGGAGCGGCCAACTTGTAAGGCACTGAGAAGCCAGGTGGGACACCCAGTCTGCTAGAGATGTCACTGGGAAGGACCTGACGAATGGCACAGGAGTGGTGAGGATGGCAGGCACAGAGCAATTCAGAAAGGCCGAGCGGAAGTCACAGTGCTGCTGTCAGCGGCAGCATGGGGGTGGACAGAGAGCCAAAGGTGGCTGGAAGCAGGGAACCTAGCTTTAGTCTCGCTGCGTCAGTAGGACGTAGGGGCCCATCGGGCATCCCTGAGGGGAGCCACCACTGCCCTCTCCTGCGGTAGGAAGAACTCAGCGCGGTGCCCTGGGCCGAGGTCCAGTCGCGCCTCCTGGAGCTGCAGCGGAGCGGGGGACTGTGCGTGCAGCCGCGGCCGCTGACCGAACTGGACGTGCACCACCGAATCCTGCGCTACACCAACTACCAGGTGGCGCTGGCTAACAAAGGCCTGCTGCCGGCCCACTGCCCGCTGCCCTGGGGGGGCAGCGCAGCCTTTCTCAGCCGCGGCCTGGCGCTCAACGTCGACTTGCTGCTCTTCCGCGGGCCCTTCTCGCTCTTCCGCGGGGGCTGGGAGCTGCCTGACGCCTACAAGCGCAGCGACCAGCGAGGCGCCCTGGCGGCGCGCTGGGGGCGCCACGCGCTGCTGCTGGCCGCCCTGAACCTGGTGCTGAGCCCGGTGGTGCTGGCCTGGCAGCTGCTGCACGCCTTTTACAGCCACGCCGAGCTGCTGCGGCGCGAGCCCGGCGCCTTCGGGGCGCGGCGCTGGTCCCGACTGGCGCGGCTGCAGCTGCGCCACTTCAACGAGCTGCCGCACGAGCTGCGCGCGCGCCTGGCCCGCGCCTACCGCCCGGCCACCGCCTTCCTGCGCGCCGCCGAGCCCCCCGCACCCCTGCGCGCGCTGCTAGCCCGCCAGCTCCTCTTCTTCGCCGGCGCGCCCTTCGCCGCCCTGCTGCTGCTCACCGTCTACGACGAGGACGTGCTCACCGTCGAGCACGTGTTCACCGCCATGACCGCGCTGGGGCTCGCGGCCACCGTGGCCAGGTGCGAGGCGAGTGCACCCCGGGCTGGCGGGGGCGGGGTTGGCTCGCCCACCGGCCCTCTAACGCGCCCCTCGGCCTCCAGATGTTTCCTCCCGGAGGAGCAGGGGCAGGGGCGCCCCCCGCAGCTCTTGCTGCAGGCGGCGCTGGCCCACATGCACTACCTCCCTGAGGAGCCCGACGCCGGTGGCAGGGACAGCGAGTATTGGCAGATGTCCCAGCTGCTGCAGTACCGAGCGGTAAGGGCCGGGACCCGCAGGCGGCCGCCCAGGAAGCTGAGCACGCGTGGCCCCCAGAGCCTATGGGTGACTGGGTTGGTGGCTTCCCATCCTGGACGGAGAGCCTTCCTCGTGGCTCCTTCTTGGTCACTTGTGTGCGCCCCTGGGGACCTCGGCTCAGCCCTACCTCTTCCTCGCCAGGCCTCCCTCCTAGAAGAGCTTCTGTCCCCGCTCCTCACCCCGCTCTTCCTGCTCTTCTGGTTCCGACCTCGAGCCCTGGAGTTTATTGACTTCTTTCATCACTTCACTGTGGATGTGGCCGGGGTTGGGGACATCTGCTCCTTTGCCCTCATGGATGTGAGGCGCCATGGACATCCTCAGGTTAGAGTCCTGTTGCCCACCCCTTCCTTCCCCAGGGGACATTGGGTTCCAAGCCCAGCTCTGTTGCTTGCTGCCTGTGACCCCAGCATGCAGGCTTGTCGTGAGGACGACAGGACATCTTCAGAGTCCTCTGCAAAAAGAATTGCTGATGGTCCTGCGAGCAGAGGCCATCAGAGGACTGCAGAGAGGGTGGGGTCACCCAGGGAACCGGATCTGCCCTGGAGGACAAAGCAGAGGAGGCTGGGTCTGGGCCCAGGTCCGGCTCCATGGCTGAGATCTGAGTGGTCCTGAGGGACGTGTGTGTCCTGCCCTGCCCGCCCCAGCCAGGCCCAGGGAGTGCAGCGTCTGTCTTCATTTGCAGTGGCTCTCAGAGGGACAGACGGAGGCCTCGATGGCCCAGCGTGCTGAGAACGGGAAGACTGAGCTCTCGCTGATGCGGTTCTCGCTGGCACACCCGCAGTGGCGCCCCCCAGGGGACAGCTCTAAGTTTCTTGGCCACCTTCGAGGCAGGGTACAAGATGCTGCTGCCTGGGGGGCCACCTCCTCTCGAAGCCCTCCAACCCCAGGGGCGCTCAGTGACTGCACCTCGCCTCTGGTGAGTCCTAAGCCTGGCCTATCCTTCTGCCATGCTTACCACTACCTTTGTTTCTGTGACATAGTTCAGGCTGGCCTTGAACTCACTGTGTAACCCAGGCTGGCCATCTCCCTGCCTCAGCCTCCTGAGAGCTAGGATGACAGGCATGTGCCACCACGCATGCCTAGTTTCTAGCCTCATCTAGATCTCTTTCCCCTTCCTGTCCTCTCTCCTGATCCCCTTGGCTTTCCTCTTCTTTTTAGCAGCCAGATGCCCTCCTGGCCAACCTCTTGGTGAACCCCATCCTGCCCCCAAGGGACATAAACCCCACAGCTACCCGCCCAGCCGCTGCCACAGCCAGTGTTCTTGCCTCTATTTCCCGAATCGCCCAGGACCCCAGGTGAGTGGTACAGGCCTGGGACACAGGGGAGTCTGAGGTGTAGCCTTGCCCTCCCGCTGGCATGGTGATGTCTTGACTTGGTGCACCCCTTGTTTTAGCTGTGTGTCCCCAGGAAGCACCGGGGGCCAGAAGCTAGTCCAGCTCCCAGAGCTGGCCTCTGCTGAGATGAGCCTCCATGCCATCTATCTGCACCAGGTGAGCAGAAGGATGCTGGAAAGATGTGGGGAGGAACCCCCCGTACCTAACCCAGGGGTTTGGCCTGGCCCCTGGGAAGGTGGGAAGAAGGCCCTCATTCTTCTTCCTCTGCATAGCTCTACCAACAGCAGCAGCAGGAGCTGTGGGGAGAAGCCTCAGCCTCCTCCCCATCCAGGGCCTGGTCCAGCCCCTCACAGCCAGCCTCGCCTGACGACGAAAAGCCATCCTGGTCAAGTGACGGTGAGCAGGGTGGGGTACAGGAAGCCAATCATGGTGCACGTGGGACATCGTGGAACTGCCCAACTGATGGCTTTTGTTACCAGGCTCCAGCCCTGCCTCCAGCCCCAGACAACAGTGGGGAAAGCTGCAGGCCCGGAATTTGTTCCCTGAAAGGTTTCAGGAGACCACTGACACCCAGAGAGAAACTGGCCAGGCCCCTGGCACCGACTGAGACAATACCTGAGGTGAAATTGGTCTTTGGGGGATGGGAATGCTGGTGGGTTTGGATTACTGGGCTGGTCATCTATAGAACCTGGGTCCTGGGCTGTTTTCCAACTGCTTTGTTCTCCCTCCAGATTCCTGGCTTCTCTAGCTGCAGGAGATTGGACAGGGTGGCAAAGAAGAACACAAGAAGCCATCTTGACAATGCCCCCAGAGATGGCAGGCCCACAACACTTTCACTGGCCAGGCCTGGGGTCCATGGAGGAATTCACCCTAGGAAACAGAGAGAGGCAATGTCTGTGGCAGTGGGAGACAAATCTTTGAGGTGGTCCCCACATTAAGGACTAAGGAGGGGACACCTACCCAGCTGGCTGTCCAGGAGAAGTTGCTTGGGAAGTCCCCAAGTGTTCTCAAAGTGAAGGGCAGGGCCCAGGAGAGCGCTGAAGCACGGGGTCTGAGACTCAAGGGCTGTGTTGTGCTGACCTCCCTGTCATGTCCACAGGGGGTTTTGGGGGAGTGGGGCCTTGTAAGTGGAATAACTCACGAGAGCTGATGTTTTGGACTTCGTGGATGTTGAGCAGTCTGAGGAAGTGGGCGTGGCTCCTCATGTGGTGGGAAAGAAGCCATCAGAATTGCTCCCATGTTTGTGCCCGGAGCCTCCTGGCTTCCCTCACTCCTGGCAGCTGAGGGATGCCACCTGTCGTCTCAATAAAGCCCGAGGGAACAACACAGGAGGACTGTCCCTGGTTAGCCGGAGACTTTTTACAATGCCGGCTCATATGCAGTGTGTAGGACGCGATGTTCAAGAATTCCCACCCCTACATCTGTACAAGTGAAAACATACTAAAACGGGCCTTTTATAATGGTAATTCACAGGGGCTGGGTTAAGCGGCTCATAACATCAGGCACAGTCTCTTGTAAATCTTCAATAATAAATATTTATTTGGTTTGGAGATAGGCTTTAAAGGTGAGCTATTCTGGAGAGGGGTGAGAGGACTCTACGGGTCACCAAAGTACACGAAGAGGGTGGCAGCAGCCCCTGAGCACCGCTGCTGGGAAGTGCTGAGGGTTCCAGGGACCCTGGAGAGAGGAGGGGCTCATGCATTCCCAGGGCAGCGAGCCTGCCTGCAGTGGTCAGCCAGCAATGGGCTCCCTCTCTCCCAGGGAGTGGAAGCTAGGGGGCTGTCAGGGGCTGGGGCTGTCTGGGCCTGGCGGGTCGAACGCCCAGGGCACTGCACCCCGCAGGTGCCGCTCCTGCAAAGAAAAGCTCTGGGTGCGTATGCGACTTGTCACCTCCTGGGTGCGCAGCGTGAGCCCGAAAATGTCCTCGTGATAGCGTTGCTGATCCTGTGGGGGAAAGCTCAGCGGGTCAGAAACCGAGCTGCAGACAGAGGCAGACCTCCCACTCGGGCCTCCCCCTACCCCAGCCCTCTGTCCCGGGGCACAGTTCCACACCCGCAGCACGCCGATGACGTTGCCGGCCTCATCCAGCTCCATGTCGCCCTCGCTCGCCAGGATTCGCTGCACTGTCTGCAGGACGTTGGTTGCCATGGTGACGTCCCCGCAGACAAACATGTGGCCCCGCTCGAGGCACAGCACGCGGTGCACCTCAGCAGCCAGCTCGGTCTTCAGGATGTCCTGCACGTAGATCTGAGGGCAGGTGGGGGCCTGGCTGTGATAGGACCCGGGTGGCCGGGCTGGCGCCTCGGCTTCTGGGGCGGGATCTGGGGGCAGCGCTGGGACCCGGCCGGAGCCCTTCCATGCTTCCCTGTCACCATCCTCAGGTCGCCTCTGGAGCTCAGGGTGCCTTACCTTGGGGCTGTTGGGTTCTCGGGAGAAGGCGGTGAGGACACGGCCGAACACCCCCCGCTGCTGGGCGTCCTGCACCTCGTCACGATAAAGATGGTCGAGTTGGGAGCATCGGCAGCCAAACACCAAAGTCATGGGCGCGGGCTGCAGCCCTGGGGAGGGGTGACACCGCGGGGTGGGAGCGTCCTTTCCTTCAGGGGGCCGCCCAGCGATTGGGCTGAAAGACTGAGCTCCTGGTGGTTCCAGATTCGCCCAGATCCTCAGTCTTCCTCTCACTCACAACCCTCTTTGGAGTGACACCCATGCTGACTCTGAACACCGTGTTCCTTCCTAGCCTTGGTGCAGGACGGAATTCCCCCCAGAACATCCCAGCCCCCTCTTTCCCAGCCCCATTTGCCTTTGTCCTCTCTCTCTCTCTCTCTCTTGTCTTTTTGAGGCTGGGACTTGCTATGCAATTCAGGCTGGCCTTGAGCTCACTGTGTAGCCCAGGCTGGCCTTGAACTCCCAATGATCCTCCTGCCTCAGCCTCCTGAGTGCTGGGATTACAGGTGTGCGCCACTATGCCCGGCTTTGTCCTTAATCCAGTTCAACATTTCCTGTATGCCAAGCACTGGGAGGCAGAAAAACAGGGCCAGCTCTTCTGCCAGGCCCTCTGCCTTGGTATCTGATAGGCTTCCCTTCACCTTTGGCTCCAGTTTCTTGCCCTCTCTGCCCTCGCCCTTGCTGTCTTCCCCCAGCCCCACCCTCTGTCCCGCCCTCCGCCCTTTGGCCAGTCCTCAGCAGCAGCCTCACCTTTGCTCTCAATGTCGTGCAGCCGCTCCTGCCAGAATCCCCGGAAGGGGGCGATGCCCGTGCCCGGGCCCACCAGGATGCAGGGCAAGCTGGGGTCAGGTGGAAGCCGGAAGGAAGGAGCCCTAACCAGAGAGACCCAATCAGGCCTCCCTCTATCAGGCATTCCGTTGGCACCACCCAAGGTCCAATGACAGATGCCTTAATACCTTAAGTCCTCAGAGCAGTCTGGGTCATGGTAAGAATATGCAATTGTTACTAAAAGAATTCTGCTCACAACCAGAAACTCTCTGGGCCTGTGGTGTTTAGAAATTGGGCCAGTGGAAAATATAGTTCAGTGCACATCTGTAATCCCAGAGGAGGCTGAGGCAGGAGGATTGCCTTGGGTTCAAGGACAGCCTGGGCTACAAAGTGAGTTTAAGGCCAGCCTGAACCATATAGTGAAACCTTCCTCAAAAAAGACCAAAAACAAAAACAAAAACAAAACAAAACAAAACCCCCTCAAAACAAACAAAACAACAAACCAAAATAAAACATGACAACAAACAAAAACAAAAAACAAAAAAAGAAAATATAGTTCAGTTTGGACTGAAAGATACTTAGAATAACTAAGTTTAGAGGATTTAAAAAAATATAAGGATCTGGATGTGGTGGTGTATGCCCCTAATCCTACACTTCGGAGGCTGAGGCAGGAGGATCACTAAGAGTTCAGGCTATAAAGTACATTCAAGGCCAGCCTGAACTGTGTAGTGAGACCCCCTCAAAAGACTAATAATAAGGGGCCGGGGATTTAGCTCAGTGGCATAAAAAAAAAACGACATAATAATAAAGACAAATAAAAATATAGGGAACAGAAGGCAGATTTTCAGTTCGTAAGGGGCTCACTGAGTGTATTTATTTAAATAAGTAGCCATAATATTGGTCCTTGATTTATAATGAATTACTTGGTGTAATTTATTGGTCGTTTTAGTAGGTTTGGGTCCCTGGGCCTAGTTGGAGCCAGCCTGGGAATTCTCAGTTCCACTCCGACCTGGCTCCTGGCTGCCAGAGAGGGTGAGACTTCTGGACACAGCAGAGGGAAGGAGGTTTATCTCCTGGGCACTGCCATGGCTTGTCCTCCCCGGGCCCAGGGTGGCCTTGGGTGCCCTAGTGCCACAGTGAGGTCCTTTCTGATACAGGATGTGCCCGGGGACGCGGATTAGAGAAGGACCCTGAGTCAAACCGGTGAGGCCCAAAGATGGACCACAGTTCCGAGGTGACCTAATAATACCCCATCCTTGATCCGTACGCAGGTCCCTCCTGTTTCCAGTAACCCCCTCATCAGAGCCACCACCGAATCCTGTGTGGCCCTCTCTGATTCTTCCTCTTTGTTTTGGTACTAGGGTTCTAATTCACAGCCTCAGCCTTGCCAGGCAGGCACTTAAGCCACTGAGCTGAATCCCTGGACCCTCCTCTGTTTCTTTACCCGTCCCCAGCTGTCCACGAGGCCCTTTCTGGACTCCGGCTTAGGCACACAGATATGTTCTCTTGACGTCCCACCTCATCCGGCAGGGCCACTCACCCTCTGATGAAGCAGGGCACCTGGTCCCCAGTTTTGAGTTGGCTCAGCCACGTGGAGCAGACCCCATAGTGCAGGGGCCCCAGGCCGTCTAGTGGAGGAGAGAGAGGCCGTGAAGGGCCCGCCCCATCCCGCTGAGGCCAAGCCCGCCTTGCCCCCAGCCTTACCCTGGGTCCTATATGCAAGCACAGCTACTGTGAGGTGGATCTCCCCGGGGTAGGCGCTGGGCGCGGAGCTGACGGAGTAGTACCGAGGCTGGAGCAGGGGCAGCTGGGTGAGGAGCAGGGGCGCGGGCAGTGCGACGGAGGGGAACTGCTCCAGGACCTCCAGCAGTGTGGGGCAGCGGAACCACTTCCACTCCTCATAGCGCCGTGGGTCCTGGTGGGAGAGGGGCGCTGGGCGGGGGACCCCACTGCCTTCCTACTTTTTGAGCCCTCCCTACTGAGCCTCCTTAGGATTCTTCTTCAGTTCAGTCCAACCAGCACCTCATTAAGACCCTGAGCATCCAAAAGCAAGTGAAAAATGGGGGCATCGTGGTGCACGCTTGTAATCCCAGCACTTGAGGGGCTGAGGACTGTAGTTCCAGGCCAGCCTGACCTACACAGTGAGACCCCGACTCGGAAACCGAGAAGATCTTGAGCATCCAGTGATGCATCAGCCGGAGCTGGGTCTTACGGTGCTGGTGTGTTTCGGCCAGGAGGAGAAGGCACAGGGAGGACCTCCCATGGCGGCTCTCCCCAGCGCATCTTCTGCCCTAGATCCTGCTCCCCACCTGGCTGAGGGCCTCCAGCTCCTGCTGTTCACTGGGCTCTTCTGCCAGGGTGCTGAGCAGTCGAAGGAGGCGGGGGCTGGGCGGAGAGGTGATGTCCAGGAAGAAGGTGAGGGCCTGGCGTAGGGTGCATGGGGGCAGCCGCGGGTCCCGCACCCAGCCGGGGGGAGGGCCACCTGGGGGTGCACAGGGATCGCTGAGGAGGGGCCCCAGCCCAGACTGTGTTGTCTGGGCCGAAGTTGTTTTCTGGGGGCTGGCTGGGTCCCACCATGGTTTTTGGAGAGCCTGCCCTTGAATGGTGGTGTGGCCTGTCTGCAGCATGGGAATGTTTGGGGATTGCTGGACGGGTGCACTTGGTTTGGATACCCCTTTGGCCTGGCTCCACCCAGTGTATCTTCATCTGGGCATTGATCTGGTAGAACATACACTCGATAGGGGAAGCTGGTCTGCCAGAGGAGGCTGTGAAAGGAGCCCAAGGGAAGGGACAACCTTCTGGGTTGCATGGAGACAGGTTTTGACAAAGGGACCATGCTTTGTGAGCCCCGTCCGGCAACATGGCCAGCCTGGCTGGGGCAACATAGCTAGCTCTGGGCTGGTGCCAACCGGGAAGCGAGGTGGCGCTCTGCCGGGGCTGAGCTTGAGGGGCCTGGGGCTGGGGGACGGAGCAGGCTGTCCCTGGGGTGCCCAGTCTGTCTCCTCACCAGGGCTGCCCTTCTCTAGCTGCTCCACTGCCACGGACTCGGCAGGCGGCGGCGGGTCCTCCACGCGGCTCAGCAGCGCCTCCACCAGCCCTGGCCGGTTGGGGGGACAGATGCCTATGTGGTCCCCGGGCTGGTACTGCAGTCCCTCCTGACCTCCAGTGTCGAGGCGCACCAGGATCGTGGCCCGGCTGGGAGGGGGAGGAGAGTTACAGAGGGTAATGGAGGAGGGGTGGGAAGATGTGGGAGGAGGACTCTGGGGCCTGGGGGATGGGGACAGTTGGGGACGTGGGGGTGAGCTGGCTTCCTCACGTGGATTTGCTGCTTTGCAAGTTTTCCACCGAAAGGATCGTAGCCTGGAACATCTTGCGCCTGTGCACGTGGATCAGGCCTGGGGTGGGTGGGGGTGAAGGAGAGAGCCTGAGCCTGGGAGCTGGGCCTCGCCCCCGAGGGAGCGAGTCTTGGGGTCCCCCCAAGAGCCAACCAGATTGGCATGAGGGGTCCGCACCTGGCAGCAACTGCAGGCCCTGGGCCTGGGTACTCAGCCGGTACCGCTGGCGCTTCCAGCTGCATTTGGGACTGAATATGTCCTTGGCGGCGGCCTTGGCATCCTCCCCCACACAGAAAGTCTCACAGGCGGCCTGAGGGAGAAGTTGGTGACCGCTGAGGACCTCCAGCCACCAGGGAGCAGGGGAAGGTGGACCGAGACCTATGGGATCCCCACGGCCTCCTTCCTTCCTCCTGGTGTGACCGCAGGAGCCAAGGAGGCCGAGGAGGTTCCTGGGTACATAGCTCTGCTAGTAGGACAGAGGACTAGGTCAGTGCATGTCTCAGTTTCCCCACGGTGACATCTCTGGGTTCAGGTAAAGATGACGTAAGGTACTCTATGGAAAGCCTTCAGCATGGCATGTGCAGAGAGAGAGAACAGGGCTGACTTACTGCGAGCAGGCAGGGTGTGCCAGGCTCCTCTCTGTAGGCCGAGTCACTTGGCTTGTCCCAGGCTGAGATCTGGGGTTACTCTGTGACCGGCTGAGCCCCACATCACTGGGTCCTGCTAATGTTTCTTTTGTGGTGTGCACAGTCTTCTATCTCTTCCTTCCTTCCTTCCTCAGCGCCCTCCCTTCCTTCCTATCTTCTAGGATGTACTGACTGGTCCTATAGCCCCAACGTCATCAAACTGTAAAGCTTCTGTGGTTTCGTCCTGCTCTGAAACTTCTGGCAGCTCCTTTGGTACCTATTCAGAAGTCTCTTTTCCTTTCCCTTCTTGCCAGTCTGGGCTCTTCTCCAGTTTACCTACCTCCGCAGCAGACCACCCCCTGCCCGCTCACAGGAGCCGTCCTTCGGCCTCGGACCCAGCCCTGCCGAGCTCGCGCCCGATGGAGGGATGGATGGTCTCCTTGCATGGGTGGGGTCAGCACTGCAGAGCCCTGCCCCCGCCTAGCCAGCTCCCAGAGGAATTGCTACGCAGGAAGCGCTGCCCCACACAGAAGCTCACGCTTATAGTCATGGCCAGGGCCATCCTTGCAGGCCAGGCTTTGCTTCCTGGCCTGGCCTCTGACAGCCTTCGAGGCTGCACTGGGTTCGGTTTCAGCTCTCCCCTGCACTTTGTCTTCCCCGCCGTCCTGCCTGCGTCCCTCCGTGTGCCTGCTCGTGGAGCCCAGCCTGTTGGCTGAGCGCCCTCCTGCCAGGCTCTGCCTGATGGCTCTGGCCCACACTTTTTTTGTGTGTGCATGTGGTCTTTTTGAAACAGGGTTTCACTATGTAGTTCAGGCTGGCCTTGAACTTGCAGCAATCTTGAGTGCCCAGCTGGGCCGCACTTTTGCCTGGGCACTGTCCTTCCTGTTAATAGAGCACACTGTCCACTGCTTGGGACTAGAGGTCTGGCTGTGCCATGGTGATGCGAAGGTGGATTTTAGAAGGAATAGAAAGGGGCCAGAGAACTGCACAGGACAGGGAGGTGGTCAGTGTCCAGCCTCATTACTGCAGGCCGAGCAGTGCAGACATGGAAGCCAGGCCTCAGCTTGGTGAGAGGTGGCATGTGCCGTGCAGAGCTGGACAGCCCTGGGGGCTGGGGACATCAGGGACTCACCTGGAAAGCCGCCTGGGCCCAGCCACGGAAGGCTTCCTCCTGGCCGCACAGCTCGTCACCTTGGCCCAGCTGCAGTAGACGCTCCCCACCCAGTTCCTCCAGCCTTGTGTCCACCGCCCGGGCGAAGGCACAGAAGTGTGGGTATGCCCGGGAGCCCAGCCCAAACACACAGAACCTGGGGTACAGGGAGCCATTGCTGGAGCCCCCCATGCCAGCCCATGTCTGCCTGGGCAGCTTATCCCCATGCACCCCCTTTGGTGAGGACTCCCAACCTGAGGGTGCCCAGGGCCCCTGCGCTGTCTGTGTTACTGGACTCCTTCCTCTTCCGCCGCCAAGAGGACACCAGTGGGTCTGAGCAGGACACACTGTTGAAGCGGATTTTGTAGCTCCTGGCAAGAGAAGGAGGGGGCGAGACAAGGGTGTCACAGAGAACTGGCGATGTGGAGGAGGCCCAGCTGGGCCTGGGGCAGGAAGGGCCTTGCCCTTGGGGGTGCTGAGGAACAGCTCTGAGGGTTTAGCCTGCCTCCCCTTGCTGGGAAGAGGGTATGGGAATGCCCAACCTTTCAGAGTCCTGGGGCCCCAGAGTGGGCAGATCCCCAGGAAGGCAGGGAAGGGTCCTCTGGAGCTAGGGTGGTCCCCAGACCTGGCTTTGTCCCCTGTTTGGGGAAGGACTGAGGCCTTGTGTATATTGGGGGTGCTCTTCAGACCTCCTTTTCTCTCCCTGCTTCCCCCAAACTGCTGTGGCCACTTACTTGTGCTGCTCTGGCCGAGGGGAGCTGTTGTAGGGGCCAGACATCTCCATCAGAGCGGCTGCAAAACTCTGCCCAGGGAAGCGTTTGCGTCATGGTTAGTTTTGCTATATTTCAAACTATACAGCAATTGATTGATTGATTGATTGAGATAAGGTCTCACTGTGCAGTTCAGGCTGGCCTTGAGCTCACTCTGTAGCCCAGGCTGGTCTCGGACTCAGAAGGATTCTTTCTGCCTCAGCCTCCTGAGTGTTGGGATTCCAGGCGTGGGCCACCACGCCCGGCTAACTATACAGCAATGTAAAACTACCAGGCTGAGTTGGCTGTGCTGGTGCACACCTGTGATCCCAGCACTCTGAAGCAGGAGGACACATTTGAGCCTAACCTGGGTAACTTAGTGACTTAGGGAGGCCCTGTCTCAAAAAAAAAAAAAAGAAAAGAAAAAGAAAAAATGAGTTTGGAGTACAGCTGAGCGCAGAGGCCCTTAGTTCAATCCCCAATACCATTATAAAATGAAAAAGAGAGAGAGAGAAGCTCCTACCACATATCTCTAGCCTGGGCAAAGATCCCAACTCAAGATTCTAAATACAGTTTCTAATACATGCACATTACACATTCATAAAAGTCCTAAGTCAAACCGTCCTAAGCTGGGGACTATGTGTACTTACATCTCTGTGAATGTTTATTTTGTTTTTTAAAGTAGAAATGGGGCCACATTATACTTCTAGTTTTATTAACAGCCTATCATGGAATCCCTCCACGTCAGTACATCAAGCCTGGCCTCATTCTTTCTACGACTGTCATATCCCACCACTCACGTGGGCACCACCATGCATCTCTTTCCTCTGACTGAGGACACTGCCAGGTCACACACACACACCTCATGTCCCCATATGCCCGTCTTGGGTAGGTGGCCCTTGGTGTAAAACTTGATGGGGGGTGGCTCTTTCCTATCCACACAGCACTGGGTGTGAGCAGTTACTAATGCTTTAGCTAGTTTCATGGGTGGACAGAGCTCAGCACCCTTGTAGTGCCTGGGCCCCCACGGGCACCATTAGGTGGCCCTCCTTAGGAGGCTGCCCCACACCTTCATGACGCCTGGAAAATGGCTTAGAACTAGAGCAAAGCTTCGCATAGGGAAAAAGAGCAAAAAGGAAACCACATCTAAACAGGAGCCGATGATGGGGTGGTGATGGTTCTACAGGTTCGCTGATTAGCATTTGAGTTGTGTTACTTTTTAACATTCCATTGAAGTGTAACACTGGAAAAGCACACTTGCTGAAAAGGTGCAGCTGTGTGGATTTTTCTTTGTTTTTTCTTTTTGAGACAGGGTTTCACTATGCTGACCTTGAACTCACTTTGTAGCCCAGGCTGACCTTGGATTTGCAGCAATCGTCCTGCCTCAGCCTCCAGAGTGCTGGGGTGACAGGCATGGGCTGCCACGCCTGGCTGGATTTTCCACAAGCCAAACACACTAGTGTAATCAGCCTTCCATCCAGAACCATCCACACCACCCCAGAAGTTACCCTCGAGCCCCTAACCTAGGGGTGCCCAACAGCTCTCCTGAGCTCTAACTCCGCAGATTATTAGTGTTGCCTGCTTTTGAACTTTACACAAAGCGAATCCTACAATGTGTTCTTTTCTCTCTAGCTTCTTTTACTCTTCTGTTTTGAGGTTTGTCAGTATCGTGTGTGATGTAATTTGTCCACACTTCCTAATGTATCACATTTGAATGTATAATTTATTTATCCAGGCTGTCACTGATTGTCATTTGAACCCTTTTCAGTGCAGGGTGTTATGAGCAGTGTTGCTATAAATACTCCTGTTCACATTTTTGATGAATATACCCCATTTTTCATGGGATAGATCCCTATATTTACTCCATTTAGAATTTTGGAGTAAGATTGACGTGCACAAATTTGTTTGGCCATTTAACAGTTCTTAAAAAAGGGGGAAAAAGTAAACTTAAATCTACCCTATGACCCAGTAATTCCATGGGTAAGTATTTATCCAAGAGAAATGAAAACATAAGCCCACAAAAGCCTGGTACAAGAATGTTCATAACAGCTTTCCTCATAATAGCCCCAAACTGGAAGCAGCCCAAGTTGTCTATCAGCGGGAGATGGATAAACAAGCTGGAACAGTGACACAACGAATGCTGCTCCACAGCAGAAAGGGACAAAGTACTGAATCACACAACTGAATCACGGGCCAGTCTCAAAAAACAGGCTGAGTGACAGAAGCCACGGTACCGTGTGCTTCCACTTCTGACATTCTGGGGGAGGAGAAGCCCGTCTTTCATGCCAGATCTGCAGCGGGGAGACAGACCGGGAAGACTGACTTGGAAGAGCCGAGGAGGGAATTTCCCTGGCCGATGGAAACCTTCTGGGGAAGATGGACTGCTGTTATGTGAGTACAAGTTAACCACTACTTATAACCCGTGTGTTGGAAACCTAAAGTCAAATGCTAGTAATATTTGGGTGTGGGACCTTTGGGAGGTGTTTGGGTCCCGAGGGCCACCTCCCACCCACTCCTTCCACCCTCAAGGTGTGGGATTAATGGGTCAGGGCCAGGATGGCTTTGTTACCAAGTGAGCTTTGTGTCTGACACACTTGCTCTGTCGTGCCACGTGATGCCCTCCCCAACGCAGGATGTAGCAAGCAGGCCCCACCATATGCCAAGCAGATGCCGAGACAGGTGCTATTTGTCTTTAAAAGGCTGATAGGGATGAGGGCTGACGTTCTAAATACTTGCACCCAGAATTCAAGCCTGCTTTAGGGCGAAACTAGAGTAGGCTACTGGAGAGGCACCCAGTGGCTAATAAGGCATTTAACATCTGGGTCTAGCAGATGGGCGGCCTGAAATGCATGTAGCTTGGGGCAGCCTGGAGACACACTGGGATGGTTAACAGCGAGACGGTTGGGAAGGCAGGAAGACATGCTCTAGTTGTGTGTTTAAGAGTTGTTGAGCAAGGCCAGTTGTCTAATCTAGGCTGGCCTGTTAAGGCAAGGCAAGCAAGGCAAGGCAAGGCAAGCAAGGCAAGGCAAGGCAAGGCAAGGCAGGCAAGGCAAAGACTCAGTAGGGAATTGAGTGGAGCCTCGCTGTTTTTCTTCTTTGTCAGTACTCCGGGACAGTCTGACCTCCTGGGGCAGCCAGGAAGTGCCTTTGCCATGTTAGAAACTTGCACTAAGATGGGGATGCTTGGGGATACAGCTAAGCAGGTGTGGATGTACAGGGGTCTGGGGCTTGGCTCGGCGGGGCTGGGGCTCCTGGTTGGCAGGTCTACTCACACAGGAAGCTGCCTCCAAATCTGCATTTTCTGCCTTGGGGTGTGTGTGTGTGTGTGTGTGTGCGCACGAGTGCGTCCACTGCCCTCAGCCAGGCCCCCACCCTCACTCCCAGTGGCCCCTCTCCCGGAAGGCCTCACCTCTCCGTTCTCTGGAGGATCCCCATTCCCAAAGGTGCTGGTCACCACCAACACCAGTGTCTCATGCTCCAGGGACACCACGTCATACTCATCCATGCACAGGACCTGTGGGTGAGAAGATCAGTGTCCCTGGGACTCAGTCCCCCACTGCCGCCGTCCTGACCCTGGGCCTCCTTGGAAGGCAGGGCAAGATTCAGACACTGACTCCAGGGCCAGGGGTGCTTGTGAGCCCTCACTTGTGGCCCCTCCTGTCCTTCAGGGCATCTCTGAAGACGCAGGCAGAGCTCCCACCCATCAGCTCCCTGCCCCTGGGCTCAGGCTTACCCGGGGATCGAACGCCTTCCGGAAGAGCCTCCCCAGCTGCTGGGCGTAGCTCTGGGCCCGGCCGGTCTCGGAGCCATACAGGATGGTGGCCTTTACCCGTTTAGCCATCACCGTGCCCATGAGGGAGGCAGAGATCTTCACCGCGCTGTGGGTGAGGTGGTGACGTGAGGGGAGGCCTCCCCGGGCAGGGGTCCCACCTAGCACACAGGTCTTGGGGTACCACCACAGGGCTGGCCCTACAGGAAGTACATAGAGGGAGGTACCCACTTGGCCACTTCCTTGAAGGTCTTCTTCCTGGTGATGCCGGTCCCCTTGGTTCCACTGCCTTTCCAGGGGTCTGGCTGCAGGGGCGCAATGGGGCACAGAGGGAGGGGAGGAACAACAGGGTGAGAGGGCCCTGGAGGCTGCCTGGAGGTGGGGCACAGGCGGACGGAGCCATAGGGATGGGCACCTGGTAGCGGAAGGCAGGGGACAGGAAATAGTTGACCATTTCCTGATGGAAGACAGGGGTGAGGCTGCCTGAGATGGGGGGTACGATCCAGGCCCAGTCGGCAGGGCAGCCACCTCTGGCCTTCTGCTCATTCTCCAGGTGCTTCATGAAGGAGGCTGTGGCAGCGTGGTGGTCCACGATGGTCACTTTGGCCAGCTGAGGGGATGGGGAGGCTGGGCTCAGAAGTGCCCTGTAGATCCTGCCCCTCTTCCTCCACCACTTCTGTCACCCCAAGTCACATTGAGCTCAGGTCACCACAGACCTGACGTACATGTACCACGTCCCCTCCAACTGCTATGCCACCTCTGAACTGCAGCTTGCTCTGTCCCGCCGCTCCAAGTTCTTCATGCAGTGGGAGCTCTGACCTCCCAGATTTGTTTACCTTGCTCAAAGCCAAAACTCCATCACCCTAGTACCCCACAAAAGTACTCAGCAGGCACGACTGTCCTCAACTGTATTTCCTAGCACATACTACACTCCCTACTCAGCATGTCCTCTGTCCTGGTGTTAGAGGTTCCAGATTCCCAAGGGTCCCACAGTAGGCCCTGGAGTAGAATTACTGAGCAAGGTTCCTAGCATGAGCTAGGTGCCCCATGATAGGCCCTGGCATGGCACCACTGTGTCTAGAGCTGCCTGCCTGGCGTCCCCTGTGGCACGTGGACTGTGGAACCTCACCCTTCGGAGCCCTGTCCTAGCATCTCTGAGCCTCCTTCTCCTTTACCTGCTTCCGCCCCAGCCCTTGCCCTCTTGGCTGGTCTGATAGGCGTACCTGGTAACTGTGCAGCACAGCCACGTTAATCTCCACGGCCGCCTTGTCTTTCCACAGGGATGAGGTGGTACGGGTGTCCAGGTCCATGCAGACAGCCACGTCCTGGCCAGAGGGCAGCATTGGTAGGGACAGAGGTGATGGGAAGGGGAGGAGGGTACCTCTCCTCTGACTCGGGGTGGAGGAAGTGAGGGATGGGTGGCACAGGGCTGACCCTCCGGTATGGCTGGGTCAGTTTTGTTTTGTTTTGCTTTTTGCCTGCAGAGGGCCTTAATTTCTCCTCTCTGAAATGAAACTTCAACTTTTTTCAGAGGTTGAATCCAGGGCCTTTGCCCTGAGCTGTGTTCCTAGCCCTTCAGACAAGGTCTAAGTCAGTACATTGCCCAGGCTGGGCTTAAACTGGCAGCACTTCTTCTGCCTCAGTCTTCTAGGGTGCTGGCAAAGCTGTGTGTGATGGTGCGCACATACATTCCAGCACTCTGGGAGACTGAGGCAGGAGGATCACTGCAGATTCAAGGCCAGCCTGGAATCCATAGACAAACCCTGTCCCATAAAAACAAAAACAATGGGCTGGGGACTTAGCTCAGTGGCGCAGCACCTGCCTGGAAAGGACAACGTCTTGAGTTTGATTCTCCGTAACAAAAAGAAAAGAAAAGAGCCCAAAATAAAAACAAAGAAATAAGAAAACCTAACAAGCTAGGAATCCCATTGTTATGCACCACCATGATCTTAACTTGGATCTTAACTTTTTTGAGTCATGGTCCTTTTTGAGAATCTTATGAGAACCATGGGACTCAGGAAGCATGCACGCGATTTTACACACACACACACACACACACACACACACTCACACACACACACTCACACACACGCGCGCTGCCCCACCCTGGTCCTTGCGCCACAGTGCAAACCTCCTGTGGCTGGCACCGTCCCCTCACCTCCAGGATGTTGTAGCGGTGCGGGTCACAGAAGTTCCTCATGCCAATCTCGCTGCTCATGTACCAGCCGCTGAAAGGGGCCGCGGGGAACTCCAGGCCCCCGATCTCCAGCAACATGTTGGACACTGCAGGGAGGGCGTACCAGCGCAGGCCCAGGGCAGCGAACCACTCGAGCCTGGGGGTGTCGGCTGGGTCAGCCTTTGCTCTGTGCCCCCCACAGCCCCTCCTCCACCCCGGCCCTCCTGTGCTCACGTGGGGTGCGCCAGGGGCACCTCCAGGACCAGCTCAGGGGGCAGAGTGAAGAGCTCCGGGGGCTCGTCGGGGGCCTGCAGCAGCAGGGGCAGCACGTCGAAGCGGCCGTTTCCCGGGGTCCAGCCATGCTGCACACAGAGCTGCGGGGAGCAGGCAGCAGGTGTCTGCGAGGCTCCTCCGCCGTCTTCCCAAGGGTCCCTCCATTTAGCCAGTGCCCATCCTTCACCTTGGGGACCTCTCGTGGGCCTGGTCTCCAGGCCTACCCTGGAGCCCTTTCTTGGGTGTCTCCCATCCCCCTCAAGGAGGGACCCCTCTTCCTGCCATAGATCTGTTCCTCTGTTTTTTGTACTGGACATTGAACTCAGGGCCAACACACTGAGCTATAGCCCCAGCCCTTTATTTTATTTTTGACTTTCAGGCAGGGTTCTGTTAAGCTGCTAAATTTCCTAGGCTGGACTTCAACTTGAGACCCTCCTGCCTCAGCCCCTCAGAGGGTTAGTATTATAGGCCTGTGCCTCCATGCCTGGCCTCATGCCTGGCTCCTCCCTGGCTGGATCCTCCATGCCTCCTCCCACTGGTTTCCCTGTCTCATCTCAGTGCCCACCTCCGTGATCTCCACGTTGGCCGGGTCTCCCCGCACGGAGCCATCCTGCTGCCTGTAGCCTGCATAGCGCACGAGCTGGCTGTTCCAGATGCGGAAGTCGCCCCGGCCTGGGAGACGCTGCGGGAACACTGTGATGGCCGAGCTGCGGTGGGAGAGGAGCTGGTCAGCGTCCTCTTTCGGGTGCTTGGGGCAGGCTGGCGTCTGGGGAATGGCGGAGGACACTCACCGAAGGTTGCCCCGGTTGGTGGCATACTTGATGTGGTTGCAGATGTAGGTGAACATCTCCTGCGCAGACCTGCAGTCCCGGGCGTCAAACACCTGCGCCCACCGAGGGGTCGGAAGGGCAAGAAAAGATGGGGACCTGAGTGCCAGCCCTCAGGAGTCTCGGGGTGTAGCTTGCTGGGGAGGAGGAGGGGCTGCGGGCGGCCAGGTGTGTGCTGCCCCAGGTTCCTTGCTCCTTGCAGCCCCACACACCCTGCAGGTCCTGCCCAGAGACCCTTCCTGGGCCACGGTCTCCCCACACTCCAGGGGCTGACTGGATACCTGACACGGGGACCCGGGCACAGCCAACCGATGTCCACGTAGGGGTGGGGAGACCCTAGGGCTGTGGGCAGGGAGCCGCCTATCAGCTGCAGTGGCCTAGCAGAGGCCAGCGACCATCGGTCACCTAACTCCCTGCACACCCAGATGCCGGGAAGGGTGGCCATGCTAGGTCAGCTCTGGAGACACTGCCAGCTGACATTCTGATGCCGGGGCATCACTGCAAAGGCCCAAGGAGGAGATCCCATTTCCTCCTGTCTGGGAGGAGACTTGCAGCAGGGGCAGGGTGGCAGTGGCTGGTCTGGGACCCGAGAGGACACGGCAGGACTGGGGCCCATTGCGGACACTTCATGGCTCCACACTGAGCTACAGGTTTGAACAGCTGCAAACACTGAGCAAGAGCAAGACAGGCCCACGCCCATTTGACTGGGGACATTTCTGAGTGTGCTGAGTGTGTGTCAGGCAGCCGGCTGGGGTCCCTGTCTAGAAGGCACACTCCTGGGTTTTTTTCTTCTCTCTCTATTTCTTTTTGAGACAGGCTCTTGCTGTGTACACCAGGCTGGCTTTGAACTTATGGCAACCCTCCTGCCTCAGCCTAAGTGCTGGGATCACAGGTGTGTGCCACCACATCTGACTAGTAGCCGCTGCTAGGAATACAGGGAGAGGGTCCATGCTCCTCTGTCCTACTCTTAGTGAGCCTCAGATTTTCTGCCCTCTCTAGCTGAGGCACTGCTGTGGGGCTTCCCAACCAGGTGGCAGCAGTGGGCTCCCAGGGGCGTCTTCCGTTTCCCACTGCTCCACACCTCCTGGGAAGCTCAGGAGCTCCCACGCCAGTCCCCTCCCCTCTGTCCCCCTTCCCCCGACCCCGTGGATGAGCCCACTGGCCACACCTGCAGCTTTCCCCACTGGATCCGGCCCACACAGCGGGGGGCGTTGCGCCAGGCCTGCTTGGCCCCAAACACCAGCTCGCTCTCCCGGAGCTGGTACGTTCCCGTGGCTGCCAACTCAGCCTCCACCTCCTGTAGCCGGAGCTCGTGAGCTGGGGAGCCGCCCCTGAGGAGGAGGGAGGACCCACAGTTTGGCAACAGAGTGATCCTGGGGTTCCTGAGGTCCCAGTGGGACAAGGAAGGCTGGGGCGTCTGGGGAGGTCTCACCTCTTGATGGAGCCGTAGTACTGGTTGATGAAGTCCCTGGCCTGACCCAGCAGCTGCTCCTGAGGCAGAGGGGACTGGGAGGGCCGGCCTTGTAGTTTCCTTGGAAATACGAGGGAGCCCAGGCAGCGTCTCGGGGTGCAGGGCCCATCCTGGTTCCAGGGGCAGGGAGCACAGAGGGCCACCAGCTCAGGGTACAGTGTGTGTCATGGGGGTTGTGGGAAGGTGGGCCAGGGAGGTGCGGGTGCAGGCAGGGCTGGGACTGGAAGCAGGGGTGAGGCGGGACTATGGAAGGCAGAATTTGGGGCAGAAGGCAGAAAAGGCTGGGAGCTGAGGACCACCAAAGTCTCCTGTGCACCCCTCCAGTCCTCTGGTTCTCCCCAGTTCTCACTTCTTGTTAGAGACAAGGGGCCAATTTTGGAGCAGGATGGAGTTTCCTCACTCTGGCCTCTGCTGAGACCAGGCCCCCTCAGACCCCCAGTGAGATTTTGGGGCCGCCCGCCTCACCTGCTGAGCCTGGGCGCTGAGGGTGTCGTAGGCAATGCTGCCCACCTCCCAGTTCTTCACTCGAGGGAACTTGGGCCCCTCTGGAGGCCGGGTGAGCGGGGGGCTGTTGGGAGCAGGGATGGAGTCACAGGGAGGACTTTGCTTGCTTGTGCGCTCCCCCCCCCACCCCGGTGTGTAGCCTGGAGGCCGCTCTCAGCATCCATGACGACCTGGTCCATCTCGTCCCTGCCAGCTGCTTCCCGCATTTTCTGTTAGTCTCACAACAACCCTAGGAGGTGGGCGGTATCCGAGACCCTGCTTCCAGATGGCGAACCTGAGGCTCAAAAAGTCGGGTCCCACCAGAGTGTGCGCAGGTGGGGCCTTCACCCCCTCTCTGCATCTGGGCTCCTGACGCTCAGAGGCCAGCCTGGGCCCTGGCTTGAGGCTGTACCGTGCCCACTTCACTCTTTGCAGAAGGGCTGCTGCCGGGGTTTGGATGTGTTCCCCAGTTTCATGTGCTGGACATTTGGTCCCCAGCACAGGACTTTTGGAAAGTGACGGAGTTGAAAGACTTGTGCCCTCGTGTATAGAGGGATCCAGGCCTAAATTAAGGAACAAGTGGTTTTGTGGATTCAAGCAGCATGGCTTTGTCATAAAAGCGGGCTCTTTTTATTTTCTTTTTTCTTTTTTGGGACAGGGTCTCCAGATGCAGTCCAGATGCCTTGAGCTCACATTGTAACCCAGGCTGATCTCAGATTTACAGTGACCCTCCTGCCTCGGTCTCCCTAGTGCTGGGTGCATGCGCCGCCACACCCGGCTTAAAAGAAAGCTCGAAACTGGGCGTAGTGGTGTGTAACTGTAATCTTAGCATGCAAAAGGCTGAGGCAGGGGGATTATCAGGAGTTTGAGGCCAGCCTGGACAACATAGGGAGACCTTCTCTCCAAAAACCAAACCAAACCAACAAACAGGCAAGCTCTCTACGGTGGGTCCTGCCTTGTGTAGATGTGGCCAGGGCCTCACACGAGCTGGAGCAGACGCTTGTATCATGCCTCTTGGACTTCCAGCCTCCAGGGCCATGAACAGAGGGTACCTCTATATGTCACCTGACTCAGGTATTGCATTCTATAGCAGCAGACAGTGGACTAGGACAAGTGTCGGGCCCCTGAGCTGCCGTGAGCCCTGGTTGTGGGGATAGGAACACGCTCAGGCCGAGGGGAGCCCAGCTGGGATTCCTCAGCCCTGATTTTCCTTCCACTCACACCCCTCCTGACAGTAGCCTGTGTGAAGGGAAGCCCCGAAGGCCTTATCACTTCCTCCAGAGCCGCCAGCCGAGAGCGGGAGGAAGGGAGGGACGCGAGACCCCTGCGCCTGGGCTGCAGGGCTCAGCCCTCTGCAGGACCAGCCTGGCCTGCACCCCACTGAGCGCCTGGTCCTTCTCCTCTTCAGGGACCTCAGGCACGGGGTGGGGCCTCTTCTGGGATTCCAGGCTTGCAGAGTCCAGGTTAGGGGCCACGGGGAGAGGGTCCTAGAGCCAGGAAAGGCCTGGAGCAGCTCTGTTTTGGCAGCACCCCCACCCCAGGGCCTGAGTCTCCTGGCCCAGGTCTCTGCCTCTTCCAGGACATTGCACTTCTCCCTCTCTGGAATGCTCACCCTCATCCCCCAGTTCCTCACTTCTCCAGTTCAGTAATCACCATTCTGCATGTCCAGGGCCTGCTGTGAGGAGACACAGCCTCATGGGGTAGGTAGCACCACATCCCCATGCATATAAATGGGTTAGAGAGGCTAAGTAACCTGCTCAGTGTGGACAGCTCTTAGTGGCAGAGCTGAGTCAGACCCGTAGCAGGACCCCTCAGACTTTCACCTGTCACCGGCCAGCCCAGAGCCTGACCTGTCCGTCAGTCTGTCTGTCTCTCTCTCTGTTTTCCTTTGAGACAAGGTCTTTCTAAGTCGTTTAGGTTGGCCCTGAACTCATCCTATAGCCCTGGCTGGCCTCCAACTCATGCTGATGCTCTTGGCTCATTCTCCTGAGTACCAGGATCACAGGTGTGTGCCCCCGTGCCCAGCAAACCGGTCTGTCTCATGAGCCTCCTTGCCCATCCTGTTCTGTCCACACCAGGATCCTTGGTGTTGGTGACCTAGCCCTCCTGGCCAGGGTGTGGGCTCCAGCCTTGGACATCAGGTGTCCACACTGCCCTCCTGCCTACTGCTCCTAATCATGCGACACTCACCTGTGGTCTGGTGCTGGCAGGGGCAGAGGTGGGGATGCTGGTGCCCGGCTGGGTTCCGATGCCGACGCTGGTGCTGGAGAGGCTGGGCCCTGCTTGCCGCACAGCCCCAGGCCCAGCCCCAGCCCCAGACCGCAGGGTGGCCCAGGCTCCTGGCCCACACTCTTGAAGTTGCCCATGTCAGCCTCCTGTCCGCTCTGCCACCCGCTCCAGCAGAGCCCTGGCCTTTTCCTTAGGAAGCAGGGAGGGGACTGAGGGGAGGGGGACTCTCTGGTGCTGGCCCTCGCCCCGCCCCTGTCCCCTACACAATGGGACAGGAACAAGGCCGGCTGGGAGGCTCTGAAGCCTCGGCTCCATGCCCGCTAGCCCAGAGGGTGGGGGGCCGGACGCCTGGGTTCCGCCATAAGGACTAGAGCTGATAAGTGGGGACACAGGTGTTTGGCGGAGGCCTGGGGCTGGTGTGTAGGTGCTGGGCCTGCGGGGAATGGCAGGGAGGGGCAACAGAGGGTCAGGGAGAGGCCATGGAGGTGTTAGGGGAGGGAGGCCCTCAAGCACCTCATTGGTGACTGCAGGATGGCATGCCCATTCCTGATGACCACGGGGACCCTAGAGGTTCACTTGCAGCCCTCTCTTTCTAACTCTGAGTCCTCTAGAGCTCTTGGGGATGAGGGTCCAGCATGGGTACAGTGACCCTTTGTCCTGTGGTGGGTCTTAGAATATCATTTCCCTCCCAGCCCCTATTTCCTGGAACCCTGGTCCATCCTTCCCAACCCCCGTGACTCAAGTAG
The DNA here is from genome assembly GCA_004027295.1 of Dolichotis patagonum. NCBI lineage: Eukaryota > Metazoa > Chordata > Mammalia > Rodentia > Caviidae > Dolichotis > Dolichotis patagonum. The sequence continues at coordinate 14,826 of PVJX010011970.1, read as the reverse complement.
GGGACACAAAAGGGCAGGAAACTGCCATCCACCCTATCACCCAGTGACGCATGCTTCCCTGAGGCCATCAGGGTAGAAGCAGGACAGTCCTTGGGAGAGTGCGTGGAGACCTGGTGAACTACACTTCCCAGCATGCAGAGGGTGTGCTCACTAGCATCCTTTAGGCACTTTGGGCAGAAATGCACACTGGGGTTTGTAGTTCTGTGTCATCTAGGTACTGGAGAAGGGCTGGAAGCAGGGTACCTGGGTCTGAAGGGGTAGAAGCCTTGTGGCTCTGCGTCCTCAGAGACTGGGAGACTATGGGAAAGAAACCGAGGCTGGGAGACGGGTAGAGGCAGAGACCGGGAGGGGCAGACAGGCAGACAAACAAACATGCGGATTTGTGTTGGCTGAACTCCTGTGGAAAGCAGGAGAGGATAAGATTGGGGTGGCCTGGGTGGGGGGCCAGCAGGCGGATCAGCCGGAAGGAACAGGCTGTGCTGCGCCGTGGGGTCACCCAGAAGGTGGGGTCTGCCAGTCTGCGAGGGTGGAGGCAAAGGGGCCTTGTGGACTGGAGAAACCCAGCCTGGGCACGGGAGTGCGGGAGGCAGGAGCCTCTGCTCAGTGGGCCTCACTCCTGGGCGCCCCCCAGCCTGATGCCCATGCTTGTCCCCAGAGCCTGATTCCTTTGGGGTGGGGAAGAGATGGGACCCAGGTCCTCTCTCTGAGACCTCTCAGCTGTGCTGGCTGAAACAGATGCACCCCAAGTCTGGCTGCTATGCTCAGCCACCACTAAAATGGGCACAACCAAGGACTCTTCTTCCTAGGTTCCAGGTAAAGGAGCTGCAACTGGCCTCTGGGGCAAAGTGACAGCCAGGGCAAGATACTGACACCCTTGGGACCTGGCCTTGGCCCGTCCTGGGAGATCTCCTGAAACCCCACATTGCTGCTGGATGCTTCTCCAAAGCAGGGCTCACCTCACACCTGGGAGTCTGCTCAGAGCCTCAGGCAAGGCCAAGCCACTGCAGTGCCCCGGGCCCCCCTTTCCATCCTCAGTGCACGGCTCACATCCCTGTGTCCTTCCGGTCAGAGCTCTACTGTGTTCCAGAACTGTCTTCTGTTTCCTCTCCCCCATAGCTTTTTTCGGCATAACCCCCTTCCCCCCATAGTTCTCTTCAGTTTCCAGCTCTTTCTTGGAAGTCTGTGTGGGACCCAAACCACATATCCCCAAGTGATCCCCCAGAGACCTTCCTTTGCTCCTTCCAGCACACCTCTGGGCCACTCTTTGTTGTCTGGTCCCCAGGTCTTGGGGCCATATTTTCCTCCAGGTCCCCCAGGCTGTGGTTTTCAGGGAGCTGACTCTGTGTCCATTTTCACCTGGTGAACTACGTGCTCTGGAGGCCTGGGCAGCTGTGGCCCCTGTGGGCTCCTTGGTGGGGTCTGAGCATGTGCAGGGAGGGTTGCCTTCCGGACACTGGCTTGTACCTAGGACAGGGCCATGAGGGTGTGCTCTAGTGTCAAGAGCAGATAGGTCTGGTTCACACAGCACTGAAGGCTCTGGCCACAGGGGTCCAGGCTGGGGCTGGTTTGGGCAGAGCACACCAGGGAGGATTTAAGAAAAGCAAAGGGACTGCAAAGATCAGAGGCCAGGCTCTGCTGACAAGGAAGTCTCTGTCCCCTCCCTCCTGAGGATAGCACCTTCTAACTTCCCTCATGGCACTGGAGGGGGTTAGTGCCGTGGGGAGGCAGGCGAGAGTTGGTGAACAGCTCTACACTACAGTTAGGTAAGAGACAGGTCCTGGCGGGCTGTTGCTCAGCAGGGTGACCGTGGAGAACTATAATGTGCTGTGTGCGCTACGAGAGCTGGAAGAAAAGATTTTGCTTTTCCTGGTCTGAAATTACACGGTGGCTGCATGTATGCAAACATGTCATGATACCCTATGAATCTGTGCAATTTTTTCCTTTTAAAGATAATAAAACCCAACAAAACAAAACAGAAATAAAGCCAATCAAAACAAAGTAGTGAAATTGGTACAGAACTTTGAAGCCGGATAATAGGAAATCAATAAGGCCACCATGGTATTTCTTGTTATCTCCACAATAGTTGTCCATTCCATCACACATAGCAAAGTCAAACCAAACAAAACAGGATAAAACCAATCAAAACAGAACGCTGAGTAGAGCAAAACAATAAATTGAAACAAAGCAAAACAATGAGAACAACACTGGATTTTAGAAATGAGATAGAAGGAAATCCTCCATGTTTGCCACACTGTTTCCTGTTATCCTGCCAGTCTACGCTCACACCACTGGCCCTGCGCCTGTGAAGTCAACCCAACAATACAAGCATTCAGTTGCTTTTTGTGCCTCAGTTGCTATCAGCTCAGCCTGGCCTCAGAACCAGCAAGTTGCTTGGTGGTGGTGGTGGTGGTGGTGGTGGTGGGGTTCTTGATTCTGAGTCTGCGCCCCAGTAGGCTCACAGGAGGTGCTATCTGGCTTTTCTCTTCCTGGGCTCTGTATGGCTTGCTTGCTTGCTTGCAATTTTTCTGTGTCAGTTAAAAAACAACAAGGCTAGGTGTACTGATGCAATCTGGGAGACTGAGACAGGAGAGTCACAAATGAAAGCCCAGCCCGGGCAACTTAGGGACTTAGTAAGACTCTATCTTGAAATAAAGAAAAACCAAAACCAAAACCAAAACCAAAACACAACAAAACAAATCCTGGGGATGTAACTCAGGAAGGGGACCCTGATTTCCAACCCTAGTACAGCAAACCAACTGCCCACCATCCAGAATGGAAGGCAGTTATCGGGTCCTTCACCTCTCACCTCCTTTTTAGTGCTCTTTTCTCTTCTGCTTTTTGGCCAGATCTGTGCATCTAAAGGTGGTTGGTACATAACACATCTCAATTCTTTTTACAGCTGCTTCCCTGCTCCTTCCCCTACTTTCCATCTTTTGGCAACACCCCCATTTTTTGTCTGCTTGTCCTCCTGAGACAGGGTCTTGGTATGTAGTCCAGGGTAGCCTTGAACTTACTTTGTAGCCCACACTGGCCTGAACTCTTGGTGCTCCTCCTGCCTCAGCCTCGTGAGCGTTGGGATTACATGCATGGGCCACCATGCCCAGCTTGACAACTGCATTTTTTTTTTTTTTTTTGAGTACCTGGGATCGAACTCAAGACCTTGCACTTGCCAGGCAGGCGCTTATGCCGCTGAGCTAAACCCCAGGCCCTCAACAATTGCATTTTAAAAAGTAATTTGTGAAACAAAATTTCCAAGGTTTCAGGGTACAGCTGTACCGACAAGAAATAATTTAAAATTTCAGTCATGGGCGGTTGCGGTGGAGAGAGCTTTGGTTGGGTGACTGCAGCACAGTTTCTGGTGCTGGTCCCGGCCCAGCCCTCCCTGGCCCTGGCTGGCAGGTGACAGCCTTCTGTGAGTGAGCAGGTGGACCCCTCCTGGAGGCCCCGGGCCCTGGTCCTCCCCGTTCCTGTCTGAACTCTGAGAAGGCGGCAGATCTTACTCCTGCAGCAACTTCTGATCCCAGATGCTGTAGGCCTGGGGGTGGGGGTGGGGACAGACCTGACCTTGGGGACTCGTGTTAGGAAGCAAAGGCTCAGGGCCTGTGTGTGGGTGCGTGAAGGGTGGTGGGTGACGGTAGCGGAAGGGCCTGACTCTTTACAGCCCAACCCAGGGCTGTGCAGTGTGAGCTGGAAGTGTCCCACCCGCTCCACTATGAGCAGCTTCCTTCCTGCCTGTGGGCAAGGACTGGGTGGGGAGCGGAGGGGAAAGGAGGGACTGGAGACGAGAAGCCACGCGGAGCGGGAAGGGCAGCCCTCGCCTGCCAGGCGGCCTCCCTCCTCCTCAGGATGTAACTCACGCTGTGAGCCAGAGGGTGTTCGCAAGACTGAGGCTGGGCGCTGGGCAGGCTGCCCTGCAAGGCCTAGGAGGCTGAGGGCTGCGGGCAAAGAAAGGCTTGCTGGGCTGAGAGCGCCGCGGTGGCCTTGGGCGCCCTCTAGCAGCCTCCGCCCTGCTTGAGAGAGCCACATGGGGGCAGCAGAGAGCTGAGGAGGAGCGATTTGTCCAAAGTCCAGGGCTCAGGAGACTCGGGGAACCAACCGAACCCAACCCACGATGTGCATCCCCGGGCCCAGATGCGGCGGGGGGGGGGGTTCCCCCGCGGCCCTGAAGTGGTTGTTTGCATAAGTCTGAAGCTCCTGGGGGGACTCCGGGAGCAGTCCACCCCCAGAGAAGCACAAAGGGGTTCCAGCCTGTCCCACCCCTGCCTGGGGCAAGTTCCTCTGTCCCTCCCACCTCTACACACACACTACACAGGGCCTGGGGAGTGGGAGATGCGGGGAGAGTGCACACCAGGTATGTGCCTGCTGGAGCTGGGGAAGCCAGGGCAGGAACACCGGAGGGAGGACTTCCTACAGTCTGATAGATTCACTCTCTTTTGGAGTCACTTCTGCCTCCGGGCTTGACGACTGGCAGCAAAGTCTTGGGACCCATTTGCTTTGGGAAGCCGTCAGACCTTGTCCGATCAGTGGTGGCGCCTGCCAGCTTTGGGGTTCTTGGGGTTCTGTTTGTAAGGGTACTATCCCACTCGTGACAGCTCCACCCTCACTCCCTAATTATCTCCCAAAGGCTCCACCTCTTAAAACCATCACCTCGAGGGTTAGGACTTCAACATGTGACTTTGGGAGGGATGTAAGCAATTCGTTTGTGTAAGTGCGTGTGCGCGTGGGAAGGTGGAAGTGTGTGTGTGTGCACGCGAGTAATGTGTATGGAAGCACACGTGTGCATGTGTCTGTGAGCAGGGTGTTGTGGGGCTCCCTCACCCACCTGCCTCCCAATCTGGTCCCTGCCTCTCCAAAGCTAATCTGGGCCAAGAACCTGGATTAGATATGAATGTTTTAACATCCACAGGGCCTTGAAATTGTTCTTCATTCCTGGAATCACAGTGAACGTGAGCAGTTTTTAGGGTCAAGCCGAGTCTCCTGAATGAGGACCATGGGGCCCTGTCTCAGGCTGTGGGAACCTTACATAGAAAGCCATGGTGCAAGACCAAATGATCTCCCAGACTTGAGACCACAGCTGTGTGACAGGCCCTGTCCCTCTGTCCCTCCTCCTCTCTTTCCTCTCCTGCAATCCCTCAGGCTGGCCCAGTTTCCTGCTGTGGTTGCCGTGGTGCTGGGTCTCTTGGGAACCAGGGCTCTGAGCATCAAGTGTGCCCAGCGTGGAACGTGGCACCCAGCCCTTCAGGTGCCCGAGGGGGGCCCGACCTTCTCTACAGATCAGGCTGGGAGGAGCAGATCTCCTAGTTGGCTTGGAGATACAGAAATCTGATCCCAAACCCTGATGTGCCTTCAGTCACTGCAGGCCTCACACTTTTTTGTTGTTTTTTTAAGAGGAAAGTTATTTTAGGTCATGGTATTGGAGGCTTGAACCATGATCGATTGGCTTTCTTGCTTTGGGTTGTGGCCAGGCAGCAGTGGACCAAAGGTACTTGCCTTGTGGTGGCCAGGAAGCAGAGATCTGTGGAATTTCTTTTCTTTTCTTCGTCTTCTCTTATTTCTGTCCTTCCAAGTGGATTATAAGTCCCTTTGTTCCCAGTGACAAGGTCAGAACTGGCACACAAATCTTTTTTTTTTTTTATGCTGAGAATTAATCCCAGGGCCTTTTCAAAGATACATTCCCAGCCCCCTTTTCTTTCTCTTTCTTTCTTCCTCTTTTTTCTCTCTTTCTTTCTTCCTTTCTCTCTCTCTCTCTTTCTTTCTTTCTTCTTCTCTTTCTATATATTTTGAGGCAGGGTCTCACCAAGCCATTAAGTTGTCCAGGCTTGCACTTGCAGTCCTCCTGCCTCAGCCTTCCAGAAGGCTGGGATTACAGCTGTGGCCACTGTGCCTGGCTGGAAATTGTCTTTACCTATTTGCTGTTGATGGGCTGAAGCTTTTCCGGCATTCCCATTCCGTGGTCTGGTTTCCTAAACCAAAGCCTAGGCTGCTTCGGGACTGCTAACCCCAGGTCCTGGAGGAGCCTGTGTGTAAATGGAGTTCTGACTCATGGATGCAAAAGGGGGGAAGGTCTGAGTCCTTTTTCAGAGGAAGGAGACCTGACCGCCTCTTCCTGGACATTCTGAGTGATCAGGCCCTGCATGTGTACCATTCTGAGTGATCAGGCCCTGCATCAGGCCTCTCATGAAAAGGCCCCATGCTGGGCTGGTCATCTTCAAAGGGACAAGATGAGGTCCTGACGGTAATTCTCAGCTTGGCCAGATTTCCCTGAACTCCTGAATTGCAAAGCCTACCCTTCTGTCCCAGCCTTGAGAGGGTCTCCCCTGTAGCAGATGTGTTCTTGGACTGCTCTGCCTCTGGGCTTGGTATCCAGGACTGCGTGATTTTTCCTTTCAGCTTCTATTGCTTGTGTTTGTCTATGCGTGTGCAAACATCTCATCTCCCCAAATAACTGCAAACCCTGTAAAGCCGCAGTTGGCCCGTAGACCTTGTGTTTCCCTAGATGGGGTTACAGACAGTGATGGGGGAAAGGACAGGATGGGGAGATCCTGTTGAACCCAAATTGTCTTCTCTAGGCCTTGGTGCCGGCTACTTAGTGGTCCAAGGGGAGGAGTGGGTCCCTTCCAGACATGGCGCAGATGTCAGGCTGGCCCTCCCGCTCCCACCGTGCCTCTGAGGAGTAGACCCTCAATTCTGCTCATGCTAACAGAGTGAACAGAGCATAGCTTTTCCCTCTCTCTCTTATTTCGCTTTCTTTCTTTCTTTCTTTCTTTCTTTCTTTCTTTCTTTCTTTCTTTCTTTCTTTCTAAAGACAAGGTCTCACTATGTAGCCCACGCTGGCCTCATATTCATGGCAATCTTCCTGGCTCGGCTTCCAGAGTGCTGGGTTTATAGCTATTTCTTTTTTATTTTAATTAATTAATTATTTTTGAGACTGGTCTTGAACTCGCTCATGTAGCCCAGGCTGGCCTCGTACTCTCAGTGATCCTCCTGCCTCAGCCTCCAAAGTTCTGGGATTACAGGAGTGTGCCACTATCCCTGGCTTCTCTTTTTGTAAGTACATGTTTGTGGCATGTAATGTTTACATTCCTTGTGTGGCGTTGGTGCATGTACATTACATATCTGAACTCCTTTGTCATCCCCTGCCCCTCCCATCCATCTCTTAATCTTTTCACATTTGAGAAATCTCTCCCTCCTTTCTCTATTGTTGATCTTTTATTTTGCCCTTTATTTATATGTCGGGTTTCTCATATAAGAGCAATCATGCAATGTGTAAGTATGTGTGTCTGATTTATTTCACTTAACTCTGTGGTCTCAAAATGCATCCATTTTGCTACAAATGATTCAAATATATTCTTTTTTATGTCAGAGTAGTACTCCATTATATGTAAAGATCACATTTTCTTTATTCATTCCTCTGCTGATGGACATAGAGGCCATTCAAGATTTAGATATGGGACGCTATGGCTACAGCGTGGTTGCACGTCCGGCTTGCAGGTAACTCTGTCCGTGCGTCTTACTACTACTCACACTTGGGAGGCTGTGCAGCCGGCCCTCAGGGAGAACAACCGTTGTGACCATGGTTTATCACTCAGGCTACAGAGCTCACAGTTCCAAACACAGGGTCCTCTCTTTGACGACACAGGGGGCTCAGGGGATACCCAGCCCCAGGAGCAGATGTGGCCTTCAATGTCAACCACTTGCTTGGAGACCCAGTGGCCAGTGCAGCTTTGGTCTAAGGCCCTCCACTACGTCCCATGTGGTGAGCAACGAGCTGTACTTTTTTCTCTGCGGACATGGCCTACATGGCCAAGAAGCTGCTTCCTCTACAGAGGCCTGAACTGGGAGCCACAGTGCGGCTGTGATGTGGCCGTGCCCCACGGCAAGGCCTCAGTGCCCCTGACCTCCATACCCACCCCACAGCCTTCTTCTCCTGTGTGCTGCTGGCTGGGATGGCACTGGGCGTGGAGGTGTTGGGCCTGTGTGTGAGAACAGTGCCAGTGTGGATGGTGATGGGGTGCTAGGTTTGCTCCTGAGCCTCTGCCAAGCTACCTTGCACAGTGAACTAAGCACCTTCCACCTGCTGGCTCAAGGTGGCTAGAGATATGTGAGGATGGTCTCAGCATGCTTCCGGGGCTGCTCCTTGGCAGTGGCTGCTCTGTGGCCCTGGCCTGGAGCTCTTTTGCATTTTTTTTCCTCCTGCACTTGTATACTTCACTGTGTGCTCTTTGTGGACAGCCACCTTGAGCCTCAGCAGCCTAGGGGGGCCTGGCTCCTGGCAGGGTCTCCCAGTCCACCTGACCCTGGGAGCTGCAATCTTTCAGCCCCTTATCATATACTGGCTGAACTTCCTCCTGGCCTGGTGATACCCTGGCCCCAAATGACACTGATTTACAATGAATATTTGATTTCCTTAAAATAAAAAATTTATTTATTGGTACCAGGAATTGAACTGAGGACTTTAAACTTAGCCAGGCTGGTACTTGTACTGCTGAGCTATATCCCTGGCCCCCCTAAAAAGATTTAGATATTATGAATTGTGTGTTTACATACAATGGGCACACATGTATCACTGGACTGTGGCATCTTTAATTCTTTTGGGAAGATATCTAGGAGGAGAATAGTTATGTCAAATGGAATTTCTAGTTTTAGTTTTTCTGAGGAATGTCCATGCTGATTTCCATAGTGGTTGTACTAGGTTACAGTCCCACTAGCAGTGCAGAAGTTTCCTTTCTCTCTGCAGTCTCTCCCCACAGAATTTGTTATTATTTGATGATGGCTGTTCTTTCTGGGGTAAGATAGACTCTCAGTGTTGTTCCTTATTTCTTTTGCTCTTGTTATATATGGTATATAATCTCCATTTCAGTCTCATTTGGTTGCAAAAGACGCTTTATTTCTTGTCCAGCTCCATTTCTAACTTGTAGCATAACCTCCAGGAAGAGCCTACACCATCCGCATCTCTGTTTTATCATCTAAAAAGGGATATTTTATTTGCAGCTCAAATATTGCATTAAGCAATGGAAACCCTCATAGAAATCCAAGGAGTTTCAGTTGTAAAATTCAAGAGCAGATTCACATTGTTTCCTGGTGGCATTTGGGATGGCGAGAGAGGAAAGTAATTCTCTATACACGTGAGACCTGGCCTCTGCGCTGACCAGCAAACCAGCTCTTGTTTCTCATACACTGCCTGCTAGAGCGGGGTTTCCGGAAGCACTCTCGCGATGGGCTGGTTGTCTAGCTCACTGTGTCCTGAAGAGGGCGCCCATCTTGTCACTTGGCCTGCCCTCCCTGGTGTCCCGCCTAGCCTGGCAGGCAGGGCCTTCAGCACCCTGGACAGAGACAGCCCGAGCCTGGCGGAAGGCTTGCGCGGCCCGGACAGTTTGAAACGTTTAGTTTCCCCAGCGAGGCAGCCCCGAGGTGCTCCTCGATACTGCTCAGTACTTCAAAGTCACCCCCACGTAAAAATCCAATCTATGTCAAATGAGCAGTGGTCCTGAAAACTCTGAGGGTTTTATTTTATTTTACTTTTTTTTTTGAGACAGGGTCTTGCTATGTAGTTCAGGCTAGCCTTGAATTTACTACGTAATCCTCCTGCCTACCCTCCTGAGTGCTGGGCTTACAGGTGTGTGACATCACACCTCCTCTGAAGGTCTTATTTAAAATGACCACAAACCCCACCTATTTCCTAGAACAGCACGAGGTACAGGTACATATCAAGTACTTAATATATTTTTAAAGGAATACATGCGAATGGAGCCTTCGGGCAAGTATCTCAAACCCTTTAGGATGAGCAACTCCTTCCCCGTCAGCCCTTCCCATACTGGAATCCCGGAGCTTCCTCTGCTCACTGAATTCTGGGTAAGAACTGTTGGAGTCTATGTGCAGCTGAGGACTCTAGTCCCTAAATCAAAGAGATGGATGGCTATTAGCTTCTCAGGCAGAGAAACCCTAAACCTGCACTTTCCTGTCTCATTTGGGGATGCGTGGGAGAACCCACACTGGGGCCCTTTGGAATCTGGGTTTGGAAAACTGTTCACCACCTTCCTGGTGCCTGAGAGGATCCTGACCGCCCAGGAAGCCCTGTCCCCCCAGGGAGCCCCCCAGGATGCTCTGTGCCCTCCCTTCTCTGAACTTCTCTCCGCACATCTTTGGTAGCACCTGGGTTTTCAGGAGGTGAGGGGGAGTGAGTGTGGAGAGAAAAGGGAGATACTGGCTGTAGGAAGGAAGTGGCATTGTGCAGAATTAAGGAATCACTCTCTGTGACAGCCAAAAGGGATCTCAGAGACTAGCTTGTTAGTAGCCTCGTTTTACAGGTAACGAAAATGAGATTTAGCGACTTCTGACCCTGTTCAAGTCTTTGACATCTCTCCCCTGGACTTTGCATAGCTTTGTACAGCTGATTATACTTGGGCAATGCATCACACATGCTTTTCTTCTAATATGACAGTGACATCCCTTCATTGAGAAGTGGGGGTATGTGTTGTTGTTGTGGGGTTTTTTTTTTGAATGCGAAGGGCTGTGATTATAGAAGTTACATTATATGACTTTCAAGACTACATTATTAAAGGGGGCCTGCGTGCTCTCTGGTCTTATTTTGGGGTACTTGCCCTCACACCCAGCCACAGTGTTGCGAAGAAGCCAGGTGGCCGCCAGTCTGAGCTGAGGTCCCAGTGACAGCATCAGCCACCAAACACAGGGAAATAGGCCTTTCCAGTCCCTTGTCTGGTGGGAACCTCCTCAAATCACAGGTCCACGAGCAAAACAAATGCTGTCACTGATCTGAGTCAGTCAGTTCTCACTGGCTGTTAGGGAGCAATAGTTGACAGAATCAGCTCCTCTCTGTCTGCTTCTCCAAGCTTTTATGCATATTTCATTAATTTACCAAATCTTTATTGTATACCTCATCTGTGAACCTAGTCACAGACCCAGTTGTATTGTATATTGTATAGCTAGTCAGTGAACAACATATTTGAGCTGCCACCACTGTCCCTACAGTGTGTCCCCCTCGCACACAGACTAGAATTCATGTTCCTCAGGCCTCTGCTCTCCTTCAACACCCCTGTTTTGCCCCCAGACATGCCCTCCATTCTGCAGTCTTTAACCTTGGCTCATGCCCCTTCCCCTGCAGTGCTCCTGCCCATCTCACCTGCACCCCTGAGGTCCTGCTCGGAAGCCTCCTCCCACCACCAGGCCCTCTCAGCTCCTCCACTTGAAACGAACCAGGTCTTCCTTGCCATCCCACAGTGCTCAACCTGAAGCCCCGGGAGGAGGGAGCCAGCTTACGCTTCCTGTCTCCTCCGCCTAGCATCTGGCACAGGCCCTGCACACAGAAGACCTCCAGGAAACTCTAGTATCAGGACTTGAATCATAAGCCGGTCAGATCCCAGTCTCTTGCACCTTACTTCTGATGCCAAGAAGCCGGGACAATGTCTCACCAGTATGGGTCTGGGGTGGGTGGGTCCTTCTCTCCTTCCCTCCCTCCCTCCCTTTCTTTCTCCTCCCTTCTTGCTTCCAATAAGCCCTAAGCATCTGCTTCCTCAAGAGATAACACACTGCTCCTTTGGTTTTCTTCTTTTCTCTAACTCCAGTTCTTATCTGAAACCATCTGTATTTTGGAAAGCCCATTGTACAAAGGAAGCTCACAATCTAAGCTTCCCTCTGAAGACTAAGAGACTGGTTCTGCTGCTTCTTCCCCTGGGGTTTCCTGGAAGCTCTTCCACCTCAAACTCTCTCTCCTGCGTCCATCCGACTGGAACTGCTTCCCAGTCTCCTGCACGTATTGCTTGCTCTCCTGGGCCTGATTTGCAAATGTCTTGCCTGGCTGCTCCTTGGGGGGCCTACCAGGAGTGCCAAGCTTCCATTTGTTCTTTCCTCCCAGGAAGTCCTGGCTCAACTCCCTCAGACTGAGCAGAAGCAGAGTGGGGTGGGCAGGATGTTTTCTGCAGACTTTTTTCCCTACACTGTCTCCTGCGAGTTGGGAGGAGCCTGTGTGTCTCACTATAAATACAGCCTTTCCCTTGCTTCCACTGAAGGCAGGGTGGGGGAGAGCTCTTCCCCAGGATGGCCCCTGAAAATGGGCCCTGGGTGAGGGTGGGGCAGATTCTGGGTCCTGGCTCCCCAGAGCAGCAGAGGTGGGAATCTGGTGGGAGGCAGAGGTGGGGAGGTTTCTTTCCAGGCTCCTCTGTTGTCAGTGCCTGGAGCCCGCACCCAGGAAGCATGCCTTGGGGAGTGCTTGTCCTGTTTCGTAGTCTCTCCTTGTCTGAGTTCTTGATGTGGGGGTGGCTCTCCCCTGAACCTTGAGTCAGAAGTCTGCATTCAGCTGTGAGTTCTGTGCGTGTGCACGGGGAACAGAGAGATGGAGTTGGGGACAGAGACACAAGCATCTGGCTTTCCTTGGACTAAAGAATAGCTCTCCTCTTTCTTCTGTGCACAGAAGGGAGGCTACTCTGTGCCTGGTTCCCCCTTAGTGGGAGGTCTGAGGGCGCCACGGATTCCCCTGTCTTCCCTCTTTAGATAAAAGCAAAGTCCTGGCCCAGCAATGTGAGTCCCCATCATGGGGACCATAGGCCAGGCCGGCTGAGTAGCTCCATCCTTTCGGGGTCATGCTGTCCTGTCTCCTCCATCTGGAGAAAAGGCTTCATTTGTTCCCTTCCCTTCTCCTCATCCAACCCATTCTCTGCCTTTACTCACTTTTTTTGATCACTTCATCTGGAAGAGACCCCTCCCCCAACTCCCATGAAGCAGAAAACCCAGTGGCCAGGAATGTAATGCTGGCCTACGCTGGGGCAGGTAGGGGCTGGGTCGGCAGTAACCCAAGTATACGGATTATTGATGCCAACTTGGAAGGTGGCGGAGCTCATGTCCCCAAAGGCCGGGCATCCCTGGAGGTGGAGGGGCCTAAGGGATGACTGTACAGACAGGAGCCTCTGGACTTTTTTAGCATCAGCTGGTAGAGCCACCTCCTTCTCTCCCACTGGCTGCCTTCCTGAGTCACTGCCCACCCACAAGCAAATAAAAAAGGGTGTCATCTGCTGGCCAGTGGCCCCGTTTGGCCTGGTGTTTGCATCTTTCTGCTCCTGGGCGGGCTGTGTGAGTTGGATAGAGCGGTCTCTCTGCAGCCTTCCTTTCAGCGCAGTCCTCTTCCAGCGGCTTCCTTCTCTACCCTTTGTTCCTCTCCTCCCCCCATCCCCAAGACGGTTCTTCCTGGTGACAAGACCCCATCCCTCGCTCCAAGGACAGTGGCAGCTGCAAGCCCTCAGGAGCCCCCACATGGCCCCATCCATCTAGACAGGCCTCTGGTCCGGGCTGCAGGCAGGGGAGGGGACGGGTAGCTAGGCTGCAGACGCCTCCCGCCCTGGCTCAGCTGTCAACACTCGCCTCCCGGCCTGTCCTGTCCCTTCCTGGCTGCTCGAGCCTGGGACACTTCGCCAGGGAGACCCTTCCCCAGAGCCAGCCAGGGTTGGGCAGGCGGCCGGCAGACACCCTGCCTGCCCTTGAGCATCCCAGGGCCTCCTTGCCTAAATAAGGGAGCTGCAGCTGGAGCGAGCCAGCTGGCGGGGGAGGGGCCTGCGGCAGGCCAGGGTTTTCCGAGAGGCAGGGCCGAGGCAGCCGCTGCGGCGCCCCGCGCCCGCGGATTGGGCCTGCGAGGCCGCCCCGAGATGCGGGGGGCAGGGCATGCCGCTAGCACACGGGGATCCCCTTGCTGGAACCTCGCGTTCGGGGGCTTCTTGATCTTACAGCGCGGAGGCTGCAACTGCAGCCAGCATGTCGCCGGCTATGCTGCCCCCCAGGCAGAGCCTCGAATGACCTCCCAGAGGGCCGCGTGCGCGCGTGTGTGCACGGGGTACCCCTCCTAGGGCGCGCCACCCTCGCCCAGTGTTTGCTGGCTTGGGGCCTCCAGCGTGCCTGAGCCTTCTCCTTGCCCGGGTGTCCCCGACCCTGGACTGGTCTGGGAGCCTAGGCCCTGGCCTGCTCCCCACCGTGGGCTCCGAGCGCACACTGTGTACACAGCCGCCGCGCAGCCCTCTCTCTCCAAATCAGGGTTCTCAGCCCGCAGCCTGGGTGGGGGCGGAATCCTGACTCCCACTCCGCGGCCGCCCCGAGGTGGCCGTAGCACCTGTCCCCTGGGCGCCCCTCCCCAAGGGTCCCCTCCCCCTCTCCGCCGCAAGCGAGTCCCGGGGGCTCCGCCGCGGACTGCGGGGGGGGGGGCGCTCCTACGGCTCAGCCAATGGGAAGCGCGGGCGCGCGGGGTGGGGGGAGAGGGCGGTGCTGCGGACGGGCGCGCGCGGCGGGCGGGGGGAGGCGGGGGCCGGAGCGGAGGGGCGCGCGCCGCGTTAACCCTTGAGCGGCCGGGCCGATCCGCAGGCTCTGCCCTGGCCGCGGGCGCCGGAGCGGCTGTCGGCGCGGCGGGAGCCGGGAGCGCGGCGCGGGGACGCGGCGGCGCGGGGCCCGGGGCTCGGCGGGAGCCAGCAGACAGGTGTGCTGCCGGCGGGGCGGCCCCAGCTCTGCCGGCTGGAGGCCGGGCCCGCGATCGTCAGCCGGCAGCCAGGAGCCGAGCGGGGGGACCCGGCACCCGCAGTCCAGCCCGGCCCCGCCCGTGCTCAGCTTGGCCGTGGGGTGCGGGGACCACGGCCCGGCCAGGCCACCCGAAGCCTAGTGCGGGGCCGGGCCGGGCCGGGGTGGGTGGGGGCCCGCCCGGCCCGCACATGGGCTCAGGATGCCCGTGCGGAGGGGCCACGTCGCGCCGCAGAACACCTTCCTGGACACCATCATCCGCAAGTTTGAGGGCCAGAGTGAGTGGGGGAGGGGGCCTCCGGGGAGGGGGTCGGGGGG
>PVJX010011969.1:0-53070 GCA_004027295.1 Dolichotis patagonum | reverse complement strand
TCTTTCACTATATGCATGACTTTATACTATTGTGTTATGTTTGATATTATTGTAATTGAAACTATGCTCAACTATAGCAGAGTTAGAGATATGGCGTTAGATACTGTTGATGTCCAGTTGACTTAATGTAAAGTACTGTGTTGCCTATGTTGTCCTCTTCTGATCTGCTCTGTACTACCCCCTTTTGTTTTATTCTTTTAAATAAAAAAATAAAAAATAAAAAAAAATAAATTGTCCACATATCCACTTTTCTCCCCAGCGCCTTCTGTAATAGAAAAGTTGAGGTAATAAGAGAAACTCAAATGGGCCCAATAAATACCAACTCAGATGACAGGCTAATAAAAAGGTAAAGAGATCCCGGAAAACGCTGGACAGAGGAGATTAATCTAGGCAAGGGAGAATTCCAGAGCAAAAGTAGGGATGCTGGAAGCTTTTGATCTCTCATCTTTGAGAGATTAGGCTCATCAGGCTACAAGCTCAGCTATCTCCCCGAGTAGCAGGTGCTCTAATAGGAAGCTGAGCGATCTGACTGTGAACACATAGTATTGTGTCCAACTATGTGTGGAGCCCCGAGTCCGCTGAGGTCAGGGTGACCCTAGGAGAGTGGAAAAGGGAGTTCTCAGCTTCCTGAAAGTCCTTTGCATCTACTCATTTAAAAAAAGAGCCATCTAGAGCAGGTTGACATCCTCTGGCATTTGCCTAAAGAATCACACATCATGAACTATAGGCATCCGAATAGATGGACATGAAATTAAGGGTTTGAATGCGGATCTACAAAATAATAGGTTCCTCTCCTTCACTTTCCTCCGCAGAGGTTAAATTTTAAAACAAAACGAGCCACCACAGTGCTCAAGACAACGCGTGATCAATCAACCATTCTGAGGCCAGAATCAAGATGTTCGATGATGATAAAAATGAAAACGCCCCAGGCTTGGCACCCTCCGGCCGCCGTGTCACTCAGTGCATTTCCTAGAAACCCGTGCAGGGAGGAAATCAATGCTTCCAAATGGAAAAAAAGACTTCTAATATTAAATCTCTACAGAGCCATCGGCGTGCCTTTTCAAAATTCTTCCTTGAAAGTTTTTAAATGATCACGCCAAATTCAGAATTCAAGTTTAAATGCCAACTTACGCTTTCACAGCAGAATTCATTTGTGTAGCGGTATTCATTGCACATAGCTCAGAATCTTCACCCTTATTATATTTTTGACTTTTTTTTAAAAGGCAGATGAGGGAAAACAGCAATTGTATTTAGCCAATCCCATGTTAAATAATAGGTTGAACTTAATAAAGTATAAATGGGACTTTTGCTTTTCATCATGAAGGAGCGCTCGGGACCAGATTAAACTTCCTGCTGCACATTCTCAAACCAGACAAAACACACGAGTGAATTGTTTCCATTCACTGACAACCTGATATGGCAGAGAGCTGCCGTCCTTAAAAAACAAAGATTGCCCAGCATAGAAAAATACTCAAGGTGATCACCACCCAGTGCTATGCCATTCTGCTCCGCAGGTAAGCAAGGTCACAAAATGAAGACGGGGCACCTGAGCAGAATATTGAGGTCTTGGTGAGCGAAAGAGTTAGCGACTCATGATAAATGGGGTGAGTACACCTGTAGAACCAGGCATCCTAGATAAGGAAGCTCTACAGAGAAGCAGCTCTGGAAATCCGTGTAGGGATTCCCTTAATTTCTTTGCAGAATGCAAATTTGTGCATGCACAGGAGATGTACTAAGCTGTTGCCAGCTCAGACAATATGATCTAAATAGAGACTACAGGAGGAGCGCTGTGCTCCAAAACATGAATTCTGCACAGATTCTGAAGACCTTGCGAACAGTCCAAGTTATTCACCTGGGATTCTCACCTAGAGACAGTAGATTCTTGTTCAGAGGTAGATTTACTCTAACTAGCATTATAAAGAGAGCACAAAGGTTTCAGACCAATACAAGGATAAACTCACCGCCTATCAAAACAAAACCCAAAAGTCTTTGGAAACATAATGAAGTCCAGTCACTCAACAATGCCCACTGTATAACAAAAAAGAAAATTATATGTGTAAGCAAGCAGGAAGATGTAACCTACTGCAAGAGATCAATAGACCGGAAATAGATCTAAAGATGACAAAGAGGTAAGACTTAACGAGCTAAAAAATTCAGAGCAGCTCTTACATTGAAAGACTTTTTGGAAAGGTGAATACATTGAGAAACTACATGGGAATCACAATACATAAATGGGAACTATTTTTTTTAAACTCTAGAGTTAAAGAATTGAAAAACCTAATAACTAAAAGAAAAAAATTCAGTGGATGAGCTTACAAATAACACTACAAATAATACAAAAGATGACAAACACAAAGAGAAATGGTTGAAGAAAAGTAAACAGAACATCAGCGATGGGGGAAAATATCAGTCTACCATCTATACATATCACTGATATTTCCAAAACTCAGACGGGGAAAATAGCAAAAAAATAATTTTTATTTTTTTTGTCTAGATTTGATGAAAAATATAAACCAATAGATAAACCCAAAACTCAAGTAGTAAAAATATAAAGAAAACCACACCTATGCAGATCAAAGCCAAATAGATAAAAACTAGGTAAAAATATTATCCTAAAAGCAACCAAAATAAAGCACATCTTATACCCAGCAAACAATAGTAGAAATGACTGGTAATTTTCCACTAGAAATAGTGCAAGTTGGATACAGTGTAATGTCATCTTTAAAATGCTAAAACAACCTGTCAACCTAAAACATTATTATAGTCAATAAAAATACACTTCAAAAATAAAAATGAAAGTAAAAATGAGAGAATTCATCACCAGCGAAACTATACACCATACATATAAAGGAAAATGGTTTAGGTCAATGAAAAATAATATCAAGTAGAGGAAGCACGAAGAAATTAAAAGTAACAGAATGTGAACATGTAAATAAACTACAAACAAGTTTTTGTTTTTTTAACATTTAAAATGTAATTATTCAAAAGTAGTAACAGTGCATCACAGGTTTATAGTATAGAAATAAAATGTGCCGAAGGGTGAGATAGTGTGAGAGGATACTGTTATAAATTTATTGCTTTATAAGTGGCATAATATTAATGAATGGTGGCTGCACTAGGTTAAGGAAGTGTATTGTGAGCCCTAACAGGACCATGAAAAAACAGTAAATCAACAAGTGGGAGAAATCAAAAACCCAATGGAGGAGTCATAAAATATAATCCTTAAGCATAGTCATTAATCGAAAAGTAGAGAAGAGAAGGCTAAAAAAGATTAAAAAGGCAACAAAAAACAACACATGGGAAGAAAAGGAAACAAATAGAGTGGTGGGCATACAGCTCATCGTGTTAATAATTCAGGAACTTGGGCTGGGGATTTAGCTCAGTGGCATAAGTGCCTGCCTGGCAAGCATGAGGTCATGAGTTTGATCCCCAGTACCAAAAAAAAAAAAAAAATTCAGGAACTTTAAGTGGATTAAGATTCAATTAAAAGATCCTGAATATCAAATCAGATAAAAAGCCAGGATGGAGGGGCGTGCTGCTTTAAAAAAAAAAAAAAAGACATACTTTAAATATAAAGACACCAAAAAGTGGAAAGTAAAAGTTAGAACATATTACACTATGGAAGAAATAAATGGAGGTGGCATTATAAATAACAAAGTAGTCCAAAAACTAAAACCAGAGGTTAAGAAGATATTTCACAATGATAAAAGGGGTCCAGTCATGCAGAGGGCGTAACATGTCCGTATGTGAGTCCACACAGTGCAGAAGTTTCTAGGTCCCTGAAGCATGCACAGACCACTCCGAAGGAGAGGGGCGCCAGCCGGAAGGGGTGCTGACAGGCTTCAACACGACCCGCTTAGTAATCCCTAGAACAAGCAGACGGAATCAGCTGCAGAAAGTCGGGCACATCGCTAAGTAAGTTGGCCTAACTGACATTTATGGAACACTGCGGCACCCGAGCGCTGACACACTTTCCCCCCAAGTCCACGTGCAGGAAAGACAGGGTGCTGGGCTGTGACGCGGGAGCGGCCCCTCAGTGTGAGAGGACAGGGACCCCGCGGAGTGTACTCTCTAACCCCGACGGACTTAACCTAGAAAACAGCAATAAGATGTATGGAAAGTTCCAAAATATTTGAATATTAAGCACTTATAAATAACCCACAGGCCAAAGAATAAGTTATGAGGAAAATTAAAATATTTAAACCTGAATGATAATCAAAAATACATCCCATCAAAAATTCTAGGGTACACATGGAACACTGCCGAGGGGTAATTTACTGTTCTAAATACTTCTATCTGGAGACAAAGAACCATATAAAATCTAGGATGTGAACTTCCTCTCTAGGAAGCTAAGCAAAGAACAACCTGAATTCAACACAAGCAAGATGGTAAGAGGGACAAACTAGACACCGTGGTGCACGCCTATAATCCCAGCACTTGAGAGGCTGAGGCAGGAGAATCACGAGTTTGAGGCTGGCCTGGACTACACAGTGAGTTTGAGGCCAGCCTGAACTACATAGTGAGATACTGTTTAAAAAAATAAAAAAACCCAAGAAATCCTCAGTACCTGCCACGCCCACAGATGTTCTTCTTTCCTTACGTATCTTTAGTCCTAAGTATCTCGTTTTTTATGTTATTGTAAATTATATCTTTTAAACTTTCATTTTCCAATTGATCATTGCTAATATTTAGAAATACTGCTGACTTTTTGTCCATTGACCAAATTCATTTATAATATTCAAGATATTATTAGTTCTAGTATTTTATTTCGATTTCATGAGGTTTTCCATGAAGATCATCTTGTCATCCACTGATACAAACAGTGTTGCTTCTTTTCCAGTTTGGGCCATTTTAGTTTTTTCTTTGCCTTTTGTGCTAGAAATAAACAATAAAAAAAGCTGGAACAAACTTAGTTACAGTTGGGTCTGAAATTAAAGTCATAGGCTCCTGGCAAACAAAATGACGGGAAAATATGCCGGGCTGTGTTACATTTTTCTCATTGTCATTAACCAATAACAGCAATTATTCATGGAAAAGATTTTCCCCTGTATTCAACTAGTGGTTTAATTTAATATTTCCAAGCATTTCTGATCCACAAATATGGTATTCAAATTTCATCTCTGTAATTCTATAGATTCCTGAGGCTCTTGCTTGACTTTATTTTAGTTTTTCTAATCTTTTTTCTCTGTTATTCACATTGGATTATTTCTATTGATCTATCATCCTCAGATTCACTGGCTTTTTTCCTGTCATGTCCATTCTGATATTGAGCCTGCCTAGTTTTTAAAATTTGAGTGTGATTTTGTTAATTTCCACTTCATTCTTTTCTACATCTTTCCATTCTTTGCCAGAATATTTGACCTTATCTCTTAAAATATGATTATGGAGCTGCTTTAGAGTCTCCACATGACACACTCAGCTATGTTATTTTTGACAAAAGGGATAAATCCTTTCGCGAGAGGAAAGACAGCCTCTTTAACAAATGGTGCTGGGAAAACTGCCTCTCCATATGCCAAAGGCTGAACCTAAATCCATATCTCTCACCATGCACTAAACTAAAGTAAAAGATAGATCAAAGATCTAAACATTAGAACAGAAACACTTAATCTTACAGAAGACAAAATAGGTAAAACTCTTGAAGACATAGGTATAGCCAAAGACTTTCTGAACAAACTCCAATTGTACAAGAAATAATACCAAGAATCAACAAATGGAATCTTATCAAATTAAAAACTTCTACACAGCAAAAGAAACTACTAATAAAGTGAAGAGACAGCCTACAGAATGGAAGAAACATTTTGCCAGCTACCTCCTCAAAGGACTAATATTTAGAACATAGGAAGAACTAAAAAAAAAAAAATTAGACCCCACCACCACCAAATGTAAAGACTCACTTTAAAAATGGGCATCTGAAATGAATATAGACACTTCTTAAATGAAGAAATACAATAATTCCCGGTACAGAAGAAAAGGAAGAGGAAGAGGAAGAGGAAGAGGAAGAAGAAGAAGAAGAAGAAGAAGAAAGAAGAAGAAGAAGAAGAAGAAGAAGAAGAAGAAGAAGAAGAAGAAGAAGAAAGAAAGAAAGAAAGAAAGAAAGAAAGAAAGAAAGAAAGAAAGAAAGAAAGAAGAAGAAATACAAAGGCAAATAAATACATGAAAAAATGTTCACTGTCACTGGCCATTTGAGAAATGCAAACTATAACAACACTGAGATTCCATCTCACTCTAGAAAGAATGGCTGTCATCAAGAAATCAACCAATAGCAAATGCTGGTGAGGTTATGAGGAAAAAGGAACACTTCTCCACTGTTGGTGGGAGTGTAGACTGGTGCAACCATTGTAGAAATCAACAAGGAGCTTTCTCAAAAAACTAAGAGTAGAAATTTCACTTGACCTAGCTGTATTGCCCTTCTAGGTATCTTCCCAAAGTAGTTAAAGACATCATACCACAGCAAGGTATGCACACTCATGTTTATAGTAGTAAAACTCATAATAGATAAATTTTGGAAACCATCTATATGTCCATCAACAAACGAATGGATAAAAATTGCAATATGTATATATGATGTAGTATAAATATAGATATAGATAGATTTAAAGTATGAAATAAAAGACAATAGAAAAAAGAGAAAGAAAAAAAGCTGTAATCTAGTGCAGATACTATATCTAAAAGTGTACTTTGACTCAGAACAATAAATAGTCTTACATGTTTTATATAGTCTGGGACTATTCACCTGGTTTTTAAATCTGTATATATGATAACTTACTTTATAAGTTCTTATAAGATAAACAAATTAATGTGGTGCTGTAAAAATTACAGGAAGTGGAGGGGAGGAAGAAGGGAGTTGAAATGTGTTATGTACATGTACCAGTTCTCTACAGTGAGTGCAATCACTGTGTTCTGTAAACTTGCACTAATAAAAGGAGAGAGAGAGACAGAGAGATAGAGAATGAAGTGAAAGGAAGAAAACTATCGAAATATTAAAAGGATCCAGACAGGTCAAATAAGATAGAGGATATATTGTGAGGATGCAAATACATTTACACATTTAGTTTCTTAAAAAAATAAACCTCTGCCTAATAGTTTCAGCATCAGTGTCGTCTTCAGGTTGTTGCCTGTTGAATCTCTTTTCTCTTGAATGGTGAATCTCTCCTCATCTTTCAGATGCTGAATAAAGTGTGGATTGTATGCTGCACATTTTAACTCTTGGACTTGGAGACCCCAGGATTTGTGGAAGCCCTAGCGAGAATACTGATTTCATGGTTTTTGGAAGCCAGCAACAAGTGAGGCCTGGGCTTGCAAATTCGAGTCTGCCTCTGAGACTGCAGTTTGGGTCTGTCGTCCATGTGACCAGCATGGCCAGCGTGGGGTCTTGGTGATCGCTCCTCCTGCAGCTCCAGTCCTGGAGCTGTCTGGGGTCTGAGGAATGCATGTGCACTTGAGATGTGAACCCAGAACACTGCATGCAGCCGTATGGGATCACTCCGTGGACCCCTTCTGATCTCGCCACTGGTTTCTAGGGCCTCTCTTCCTGCTCCTCCATGGAGAGAGTTGGGGCTTTCACTTGCAGGACTTCCCATCACGGAGCCTGCCAGGTGCGGGAAAGGGGGAGACACAGAGAAGAGCAAAAATGGTGGGAACTTACCCCAGAGCAGGACTGCAGGCATTGTGGTCAGCAAACAGAGCTGCCTTCCTTGGGCTTTTGGACTTCTGGACAATCACCGCTGCTGGCGCTGAGCTGCCACGGGGTATCTCCTGCTTTGAGGGGCAGAGGTAGGGCTGGATCTCATTTTTTAAAGGAGTTCTCATTTACCAAACTGTTATAAGGCACGTTGACAGGCAAGAGTATTACATCCTAGGTTTTAACATCAAGGAAAACATCGATGCGGGCGTTGGCGCTGTCAGGTAAATGCATTTTTACTCGGACTCCACAATAAAGCACCTTCCGACTTTGACTCTAACTAAAGAACAGTCTGAGGGAGTGGACAAGCTGAAAGAAAACTCAAACCTGGCAATCCCTGACCATTGTAAATATGGCTGTTCTCGATATTAAATGAAAATATTTTTAGAAATAGAAATAAATCAGACGCTGAAACCGAGAAAAGACCACAGTGGTCATCAATCCTTAGCAGGTTCAAACGTCTGCATTTCTGGAAGATTTCCCTGCTTTCATTGAGCAAATGTAGAGTGAGTGTTGACCTTGTAAAATGCATTTTGATATTAAAATACCTACTAATTTCTGCTAAATATATTGACTTCTCATGAGAATTTGATGATGTGTTTCTCCTCCAAAAGGAGTGTGTGTGTGTGTGTGTGTGTGTGTGGACACAGTTTTACTCAAGCTGAGAGCACACATCTCCTGCCTCACACGTGTGCAAAACCCCTTCCGCATACATGTACACACGCAGAAAATCCGAATTTCACTAAACAAAATACATTGACCAGTCACTGACTTTGCCTTTAAAAATCCCCCCCCCCTCTGAATTGCAACCAAATAGCTCCAAGTGCTTTCTCCAGCTGAACTGAAGATCATTACTTTCAGCCAGGTCCTTGGCTCCACAAATATCCACCCCTGGGTACTCAGGGTTCACAGCAATGACAACATTACAAACAAACCACCTTCCAACCCAGGCAAACAGGTCTATAAAAGATTAATCATGTGCTTCCTCAGGAACTCCAAAAGTAGGAACTTGATGTTGTGGGAAGGGAAATTAAAAGAAAAATGACAGTCACGCCGTATTACCAGGAAAAAAAAAAATGACAGAGCAGCAGCGTTGTACTTGACAGAGATGAAGGTCATGGGATTGGATCTCTCCTTAAATCACCTCGGTCCAGGCTGTTTCCCTCTCTCTGCCTGAATGCCGGGTCGTGTGCTCTGGAAACGCTCTCCTGTGGATTTGGACTTGAAATATGCCTAGTAGCTCTCAGAAGGACAGGGTCAAATACCTGGGAGGTAAATGCAGGCTCTTTCTTCACATGTCACACGATCTCGTCCCTTTGCTGGAAAATAAACTGGTTGATGCTCACGCTGTCCACCGGTGTGAAGTATGGACACGGTGGGAGCATTTATCTTCCCCATCGACCTTACCCAGGACAAAGCCGCGTTCCTACCTGGCATCAAAGTCACCTACTTACACACACAATTCTTCGGGAGTCACAGTCCTTTGCCTGACGGGGCGAAGTGAGCTGGTTCTGAAAGTTAGCTCGCGGGGTGCTGGGCTGTCTGTAGACACACGCTCTCCGCTTTCCTTCTGTCCTCTTGAGGGGCACAGGATCCCCGAGGGCATTACATGGGGCTCGGCCGCAAGCCACAAATGCACAGTGCAGCCCCTCTATCTGCTTTCCATGGAGTTAAAACTTGGTATTGGCCAGGCTGGCAGATAATGACAAACGCTGCTCATCTGGAGTAGAATTAAATCATTCACCACCATCCTGTTCCTGTCTACTGAAGCATCCCGCTTGTTAGGTTACTTCTTGAATGATCCTCTTCGAGGAACTTTGCATGAATGCCCAAAATTTATGAGCTGTTGGTCATGAAATAACTCAGATCGGAGAAGATTCCTGAGGGCCCGGATACAGGGAAAGATGCGAAGGCTTAGGGGGGCAAAGGCAGGGAAGGAGGAGGCCGGGAGCCTGTTTGGTGGTGAGGTCAAGGCTGAGGGTTCCGAGAGAGTCTTGGTCTGCCATGGTTACAACACCACGTCAGGAGAGTCCTGGAGTCCTGTCTCCTGGACATCCCTACTTGCCCACCAAGCAGTCAGTGCCACCATGGAACAGAGTTAAGGGTGCATATGAATGAAGAGGATGTGGGACCTGCCTTCAATAAACTGCACCGTACAGGACCAATCCCGGAAGCTCTGAATTCAAGGCCTGCACCGGGTGGGTGCCTGCTATGAAGACACAAAAAAGTGAGCCCCAGTGGGTGGGAGATGGGCTCCTCCAGAGTGGGAGCTTTGGATAGAATCTGGAAGGGGGCCTGAGTTGGCCACCTGAGGGAAGGAAGGAAACTCCTGGGGTAGTGGAGCCGTGCGGTCCGTGAACACAGGGTGTTTGTAGAAGGTGACAGGAAGAAGGACAAATCACACCCAGGCTGGACCATAAAGAGAGTGTGGTCCACTGAGATTCCATCTCACCCCAGAAACAATGGCCAGGATAAAAAAAAAACTACCAACAACAAGTGTTGGAGAGGCTGTGGGGAAAAAGGAACTCTTCTGCACTGTTGGTGGGAGTGTAGTCTGGTGCAACCACTGTGGAGGTCAGTCTGCAGATTCCTCAAAAAGCTGGGTTTGGAAGTCCCATTTGACCCAGCTATTCCACTTCTAGGCATATTCCCAGAAGAACTGAAAACATCATACCACAGTGATATATGTACACCCATGTTTATAGCAGCACAATTTGTAATAGACAGATCCTGGAAACAACCTAAGTGCCCATCAACTGAGGAATGGATAAAAAAGATGTGGTAGTTTTATACAATGGAGTACTACTCAGCTATAAGGAATGATAACATTGAGATATTTATAAATAAATGGACACAACTTGAGACCATACTCATAAGTGAAATAAACCAAACTCACATGTGTAAATACTGTATAGTCTCCCTAGTATGAGAATTGGTAAGAGTATATAAGATTTTATGGTAATCATGACTCCCCATTACATAGCTTTGAAGTCTTTTAATGTTTTCATTCATCAGTTGGAGTGGTTTGATTCTGTTTTGACTTTATTATGTGTGATGGTATGAGCAGCTGTTTTGAAGAAAACAAAACAGTATGGCAGCCATTGCTGATTTAATATCATCTTGCTTAGAAGTCCTTCCATGCTTCTATTCTTCTATTACCATCTGTTCTATCATGTTGTGTCTTATTGGGATTTTAATATATGTGATAGTATAAACAAATATTTTTATTGAAAATGAGATATTATAGTAGCCATTGATCATTCTCTGTTATTCGGTTCAGAATGTCCTGTAATTCTTTCATTTTTTTGAATGGTTTTATACTATTTTGTTATGTTTGATATTATTGTATTTGAAACTATGCTCAACTATAGCAGAGAAAGAGATATTATGGTAGCTACTGTTAATATCAGGTTGTCTTGTTGTAAAGTGCTCTGTTGCTTATGTTGTTCCATTCTGATCTGCTTTGTTCTGTCCTCTTTTGTTTTATTCTCTCTAAAATAAAAAAAAAGAGGGGGTGGTCTTCATCTCAGTGATGAGTGGGTGACAGTCCAAGCAGGAGGATGCTGTGAGAAGGTGGGTCCTGCCACACATCTGCTCAGCAACAGTGGAAAGGGTGGTGCTGGCATCGGAGAGGGGCTTGAGAGTGTCACTGTCACCCAGGCAAGAGGAGACAGCAGCTTGGAAAAAAGGAATTGTGCGAATGCAGGGGAAAGGGGGCACTATTGGGGGGATTATGGAAAAGAAAGGAATCAATCATCATACAGATGTTAGGATTGTTGTGGTTGGAACCTTTAATACATTAAATACCAAAATAACATAATATCTATGAATCAAAATTAAAATTTGTTTTTTAAAAGACACGTCAATGTCATTTGGCTCAAAAAAAAATATTCAACTCTGGGATGATTATTCACTGGCAACAGCCATGTCAAGTTAGACAACCGCTTGATTTGGATTTTTTGTTCCAATCATTGCAAATGTTAAAAGTTCCTGATAACAAAAGATACGATGTTACATGTGAAATCAAAGTTTCCAGAGCCCACTTCCCAGGATCCACACACAGTAGGCCTCTTTCAAGAAACACCACAAATCTTTTGAGGCAGTTTTAACTAAACCCCTCATTGTAGTGGGTTTGTACTGCAGTCACTTTTTGTCCTAAGAGAGACCTGTTCCTCTGCACCTCGGTCCCTACTCTCAAAACCATTCACATCACAGAGAAACGTGACCCCAAAATTCAAGTGCAATGACATCAAGATAAAGATAAAATTTGCAAAACTTGTGAAGAGTTTCCAGGTCTTTTTTTTAATTTATCTTTTCAAAGAAATTGATAGAGTGTTGTATCTAAACTCCGTCTTGGGAATGCACCTGCCCCATTTGTAAGGACCATGGCTTCTACTAGTTCTCCCCTATCAGCAGCCAAGGCAAGAAAGTTGTAATTTTTCAGTTGCATATATAATGGTAACTTCAAGACCCTGAACTGAAAGATTTATCTTATTCCTATGGCTAAAAATATCCACACTATCAGCCAGCTCACAGATAGAATTCTTTCTCTCACAAAGTTTCCAGAGCAGGTTTCCTTATCCTTGGGAATAGGTGAGATTCTGTTAGCAATGGCTCCCCGGCCTTCCAACTGGAGGATCACTGGGTGGTGGGAACATTTCTCATACTTTGTGCCCTTTTGTGACAAAATCTTTCCCATGTGTGTACTATAATTCAGAGACCTTCTCCAAACAGGTTCGATCACTTTATGGCTATTGGTCAAACATCTTTCAGGATTGTTGCAAGATGCCAATGCGTGGCTGAGGAAAAAGGAGCAAATAACAGAAACCCAAGGAGCTCCATTTTCGCTGTATACCCAAAGTAGATGCATCAGCAAGCATTACAGACGCACCATCTGTGCAGAGTCTGAAGCTTTTATTTCCAGGCAAAGTTGTGTTGGGCGGGGGGACTTTTACCATTTCCAAAATACTTGAAGGGCTTTGTGGTTTCCAAAAGTGACTCTCAAAATAAGAATGCTTCTTTAAAAGAATGGCCGTGCAAAAGCCACTCGGGGAGCAAAAGCAAGGAGCTGGCTGCAGTGAGAAATGTCTGCTTGCCTCCTCCGTACACCGAGAAAGCCAATTCTCAGTGACAGGCAGCAGGACGGTTTTCAGCAAGTCAACTATTTCGGACCAGATCCCTCCATGTAACAAGACTTCTGTATCAGCACTTGTGCTCAGATCCCATCCACAAACCAGGCCAACCTCCTCTAGTGTACATGGCTTTGTGAGCAGCTTTCTGGTAGCATGGACTCTTTACTAGCTAAAGCCAATGTGGAAGAATATCTTACCCAGAGTTTTGTGTCTTCGTTTGAACTACTGAGTTTTTCAGGCTCGTACTGATATCCTACTTTCACAAATGTATTGACAAACAGTTGTAGAAGGGGAATTGTGCAAAGTAACATAGGTTTCCAGATGACCAAAGGATTTCCACCTTAATAGCCCTGTTCTCCAGAGCAAAAAGTCTGTGTGCTTCCAGGAACAGGCCTAAGGACTCGTGTGTTCTCAAAGCAGTGATGCATAGAGGATATTTCAAGATTCCACAGACAGTTGCAATGTGTTATTAAATATTGTGTGATTTCCATTCACAACAAAGTCACAGATACTACTAGCTCTGCTGTGGTTTGTCAGCTACGTTCGTAACTGAAAGAAATGCCAACTTTCAGCTTGAGTCTGCAGACATGGAGATGTGATTATTTTTCCCATCCAAGTTCGTGAACTCCCTGAAATCTACCCATATACCAACAATAAGTAACTCATAACTCATAAAAGGAGAGGGAACCTGAGGTTTTGTCTCATGAGAAGTCAGGTAGGTGGGCTGGTGAGAAACAAAGTAGGAAAGTGGAAACAGGGCAGATTAGAGAGAAGTACAAGGCCCAAACACTCAGAATGCACACGGAATGTGAAATATCACGTCCATGTCAATGTCCACCAGTGGCATCCAAAGCTGCTTTCTGCCAGGTAGACAAGGTCAGCACTTCTATGGCTACCAGGAAGCCCCTCCCTGCTCACCTGGTACCAGCTCGGTGGCACAATGTTTGCTCAGCTACGTCGGCAAGAATAAAAGAGATGTGCATATGATCCACAAAGTGTGACACTCATTGCAGCTTGTCTGACTTTTCTCTCATTGCTGAGACAAAATGCCCGATGCCCAAAGTTAAGGAAGGAAAGGTTTATTTGGTTCACAGTTTGTAGAGGTTTCAATCTGTAATTGCCTGGCTCCAAGGCAGGGTGGCACATGGTAGCAGGCCAACAGTTCATGATGGGCAGACTGTACCAAAGCAAAAAGGAACCTGGACAGCATCTTTCTGCCCTTTTATATTGTATCTAGGGTGCCAATATTAGAGTGCTAACAAACTGATCAGTGGACGGATTTAGTAATCACACACCCTTACTAAATTCCAGCATCACACACTCTTGATCCAGCCACCTCTCAAAAAACCCTGTGACCAGAGGAAGCTCTGTGGGATCATCTAGATACAAACCATAACACAGCTGATCGGGTGACCCCCAAAATACTGAGTGTTCAAAACCAGAGCTGAGTGGTACCAGCTTCTGGAAGGACCAGCTGGCTGCCAGGTGGCATGGTGACAAAATTAGACCCTTCTGATGGTAGAATCAGTGTTTCATCATTTCAGAATTAGGCCCACAATTTAGGTATATGTATGTCATTCCTACTGAGCTGCTTGTGCTAAAAACACTATTCACAGACTCAGAGTCTCTCACCCAAGACTGTGTTATCCCATTTTCATATTGCCTCCAACAAGGGGACACACTTTACAACACAGGGGTCGGACCCGGGCTGCTACTGAGGAATTCATTGGTATTGTCACACTCAGAAGAAACTGGCTCAATTGAGTAGAACAGTCTGCTCAAGCACAACTCAGAACACACCTGATCACCAGACCCTACCTGGATTCATCTTTCCTATGGCCAGAACGATACGGTTCTGGAAAGTAGTGGTGAATCTGGGAAACCAGTAGTGGGATAGCCCCTGGCTCTCACGCCTCACAACTTCCTTAAAGATCTGCTGCTTTAACCTGGGGAGAAGTGCCATTGCTCCTCTGCTGCATAAGCTGTCCACATGAGGACACTGCTGGCACCTGTTGAAGGCTGTCTCTGGGGCCAAGGAGTTTTCTTTGACTTCTGCTGCTCCTCCTGCAGCTCACTGGTAGACCTTGGGGACAATGGCAATTGTCTTCACCTTTCTGACTTTAGCTTTCCCATCTGTAAATTGGAGCCATCAATACTTAGATTTGTCAATACTTAGCTCTCTTTGCATTTACTGAATTTACTGGGCATAAGAGGAGGTGCTGCTTAAGGCCTGGAAACAAATTCTAGCTGATACCTGCCTCCACTGTGGCCCTGCTCCCTCCCGCCCCCTCAAGTTTCCTTGCAGTCCCACAAAGTCTTCGTCTTTAGACAGGTCTCTGCATAATTTGGAAGAGAAAGGCAAAATAGCTAATGGGCTGTATTCTTGTCTTATTCCATAAGCCATGAGATCCTACTTCATGAATTGGAGGAGGGCACTGCGAATATCCAATACTCTAGGAGGATCACCTTCTTCCCTGTATCTGGAATTGCAACCTGCATAGCAAAGTGACAGTGAAAACTAATCAGAAACTGTCACTACCCTCCAGGAACTCCCATGGTTGAGGGAGAAAGAGGGGATGAGACAAACACCTGGACAGGACTATTACAGGGCAGAACTATGATGATGGCTGCTATAACAAGGTGCTTTGGGAACAATAATGCATTCATTTAACAAAGATTGACTAAGTGCCTTCTGAGTGGTGGGTCCAGGGATGAATGAGTCCACTGTGTCACCAGAGAATTTACAGCCAAGTGGCTGATTATAATGTGAAGTGACAGGTATTGTGGGAGACCTAACGCAGGGTCCTCAACCCGGTGCTGGGCAGGGAATATGACAAGGAAGCTTTCCTGGGAAGGAGGTGACCTCAGAGCTACAGAGCTTGACCTGGAAGGACAAGGAGGCCAAGAGGGTGGGACTGGGAATGTCACGCCTGGCCAAGGGTGCACAACGTGCACAGGCCCAGAGCTATGAAGCAAGGCGGAGAATGTGCAGAGGCTTGGGCTGGGCGTGATGAGTAGCCAGTGTGGAGCTGTCAAGCTAAGGGGACAGGATTTTCCTCTGAGGCTGTGGTGATTCAGAAGGTGTATCCAAAGGTTTTTCAGAAGTGGAGGGACAGGAGTGGATTTTACTTTCAGAGAAGTGTCCCTGGCCGTGACCAAGAGGACAGGTGCAGGGAGCAGTGCAGGAAGCCTGGAGACTTTCCATGTGGTTGGGAAGAAGCCTGAGAACTAAGGCTGTGAGCTCAGAATGAAAGCAAGGGAGAAGACGGTGCTAAGGAATAGAAAGAGAAAAAACAAGAGGTGGAGTCCATCAGCCTTACTGGTTGAACTCAGACCTTTGCTGAGGGTCTAGTGTACATTAGATTTATGTGCATAATCTCACTGGATTCTCTCTACTACTTACTAACAGAGGGATTGTTGTTCCCATTTTACAGATGAGGAAGCAGACTAGGAGAGAGAGCTAATTCAGCCATCAGGCTCCTGAATTGAGGCCTGTCTGCCTTCCCAGGCCTCCGTGCTACTCAATAATTTCATCCAGAGAGGGGAATTTCTGTGGTCCACAATTGGCCTCCCTGGTCTTGCCACTAACTCTAAAAGCAATGTGAAAGATCAGATGTAGACAATAGGAGGGACTTCCTAAAGGCAGTGGGATGGAATAGAATTTCTTTTCCTGCAGATGTTTATGAACTCTGCTTTTTTCTGGAGGAGAAGAGTGTCTGTGACGGGGACAGGTTATCATCAGCTCTCCGTGAACCTTGGCTGTCATTCCTCTTGGTGGTTAAGCTCTGTGTGACCTGTCTTGGCTGGAACTCGGGGAAGTCCTGTGGCTTTGGCTGCTGGAATGGGAGCGGTGAGCCTGGCCCACTATTCCTGATTCCAGGCTGGCCACTGGGTTGCAGGCTTCTCTGGCGGCTCTTTTCCTTCCGAGGAAGTGGAAGCCCCCCATTGGCCTGGGTTCCATGGTCTTGAGCTGTGGGCTCGGTACCTCTGGGGCTTTTGTCACCTCGGTCATGACAATGGAAGAACAGCATACCAGATGTTAGTATCTCCAAGTGACCTCCTGGCTTCCGCTAGGCCATCCTCCACTGCTGCCAGGATGGCCGTGCTCAGGCATGCAGGGGGTGGCATTGGCGTGGCAGGACTGTCAGGGTAGCTGGCTGTGGACCAGCGAGAGGATCAGGAGGAGGACTTTTACAGATAGAGGCCTGGACCTCGGGCTAGGGCTTGAGGTTGGTGGCAGGGACTTTCAGTCTTCACTGTTGACACTGATGGTTGCCTTGGGGAGTGTGGATGACGCAGTGTGGAGAGAA
The DNA here is from genome assembly GCA_004027295.1 of Dolichotis patagonum. Classification (NCBI taxonomy): domain Eukaryota; kingdom Metazoa; phylum Chordata; class Mammalia; order Rodentia; family Caviidae; genus Dolichotis; species Dolichotis patagonum. Next base: position 35,947 of record PVJX010011969.1, on the reverse strand, counting down.
AGCAGTGAGTGGGAAGAGAGGGTGGTCAGGGACAGTTAGGTATTGGGAGCGCCATTGCCTGGCCTGGAGAGAAGAGGCAGGAAACTGAGGACTGCTGGGCCCTGAGGCCCCAAATGCAGGCAAAGCCCTGCAGAGGAGGAGCTGTAGCAAGACTCCCCACATTTAGCCAGAAGACAATGGTGGGCAGTGGGAGGTTTGGGTGGCATTGTGTGGGCACAGCTGGACCATGATGCAGATGACAGATGGGATGGGCTCTGCTTTTCCACACGTCCAGAAGTGCGCCTGGGGCTGGGCAGAGGGGGCAAAAAAAAAAAACAAAAAAAAAAAAAAAAAAAAAAAGATCTGCTGCTTCTTATCTTCACAGTACTGGGCCCCATATGTTTCGAAGTCGTGGTTCCGATGAAATGCAAGTTGAAATTACCTGATGTCCATTTCAGTCTTCTTACGCTGCTAGGATTTGGATGTGAAATGTCCCCCAAAAGTTTCATGTATTGAAACCTTAGTCCCCACTAAAGCACTGCTGAGCAAAGGGGACTTTGAGAGATGATTAGAGTCATAATTTGATGGCATTATTAAGAGGAATTGAAGTTGAGCAGGTCCGTGATCTTGGGGGCTTTGTCTTGGTCCCAGTCCCTTCCTCTTGGGCTCTTTTGCTCCCTCTCTGCTTCCTAGGTACCACACTCTTCCACTGTGATGTTCTGTCTCACTGCCAGCCCAGAAACAATGGTGCCAAAAACCATGGACTTAAACTCTGAAACCGTGAGCCGAAATAAATCTTCCTTCCTTTAAGTTGTTTTTCTCAGTTATTTTCTCACAGCAATGAAAAACTAACTAATACGTTACCACTGAACAAAAAGGAATTTAAGGGATGATTCTACTGGCTGGTAAGCATGTACATGGTCTCAGTTACCAGATGGGACATGGATTGCTGGTACACAAGAGAAACAAGGACTCTATATGAAGCACACATATTCACTGAGTGCTTTTTAAGTACTTCCTTGCCCAATGAATTTGACCAATAAAACCCAATAATATCATGCTTCTGATCTTGCAGGAATAAAGTTAAGTATTCTCAGGAGTACAGAAATTAAAAGCCACATTCAAAGTGTGGGGCTAGTAAAGTGTAAAGGGAGCACAGGATCATTAGAGAATGACAATAGCTGTGATTTTCAACCTGGACCTCAGGGTTTACTATGGCAGTAAGGTCCATAACAGCTGTGTTAGTACTTACATAGTTTCTTGCTTTGTTTCCCCTCATAATGTCTTCTACCAAGAACATCAGTAACAGCTAATGGATTCGATTTTTGCCTTTGAAGTTTGGAGGGTATGGACTTTCACCTAGACACTGGCAAGAGTGGATTCTGCAGCTCAAAAGAGGTAAATCTTGCTGGACATTCCCCATTTCCTGCCCCATACCCACTGTCTTTACTAGCCCTGTCCTGTTCTCTATGATCTTGGATTGATCTACTTTGGTCACTGCGTAAGACTCTCACATCATTCAGCTTCTGGTTGGGCGGGGCTACTGTTGAACCCCAGCAAATCAGAGGACGAGAAGAAAGGGTGTCAGCAGTACCAGAGTATTGGCAAATTTTAAACACTTCTTACCTGAAATGCTTGGGACAAGAAGCGTTTCAGATTTCAGATTTATTTTAGATTATGTGCATATCCATAATGGGATATCTTAGGGCTAGGACCCAAATCTAAGCACACAGTTCATTTATGCTTCATTCACGTGTTACACCTATATATAACACATACAGCCTGAAGGTAATTTTATATAATTTTTGGTGCACTCCGTTATGACTATGACCTGTCACATAAAGTGTAAACTTTTCCCATTGTGATGTCACATTGATGGTGAAAAGCTTTTCAAATTCCATAGCATTTTGGATTTCAGATTTTCCTATGCAAGTTGCTCACCCTGCATTTGATCTGCTGAGCCTGACTTGCTTCGAGGTGGTCTTCCATGCATGCCTCTACCCTTCTGGGTTTGGATTTTGGTAACTTTTCCCTTTTCTCGTCTCTTAAGAACTAGGGGTGCTGATGGTCTGTACCCTGCCACTCTTCTGCAAATAGCAGCTCTACTCTTTCTGATGGTGGCTTTATTAAACCCTCCTGCTGTGCATTATTTGCTTTGTTTTTGAGGCTCGTCTGATACACGGAATTCCAGAGAGGATAAATATCAAGCTAGATCTTGCTGATGTGCAGGGGAAAGCGCACATGCACAAGCATCTCTCCTGGACATCTCAGGACCTGGAATACTGAAAGAGAGCCTAATGTGCTCTGGAAACTACAGAGGGCTGGGGCTTACGGCAGGCCTACTTGATAACAAAAACCCTGAACACTATACCCACGTATAGAACATCCTCTTGTGAGTTAATTTTTGTCCCTGGGATTACTTTCCCTTCTGAAAATCATAGCCATATTGGAAACAAATCCATGCAATGATTAGGAAAAATATCACACTGAAAAGCACAGCAATGCCCCCTGTACATTTGGCAGAAACAGTTCTCACCCTGTCAGTTGCCAGCATAGCAGAAAGAATGCTGCAGTAGCCTGACCTATCCTACACCAAAAGCACAGAGGCCCTTGCTTTTATTTTCTTCTTCCACTGAGCGGCTGAGCGATCCCACAAGGGAACCTAGCTCTCCACTTGGCAGGATACGTTGAAGTGTGTAGAAGAGCATTTCTGCTTTGTCTAGAAATATCTACAGGAAACTGTGGCATCAAGAAGACATGTATGGCAAGAGCTGGGGATTCTGACACAACCTTTTCTCTGAACTGAGCGGCCCTGTACAGTCTGTGGATTTCTGATAGGTTGCTGACTATCTCCAATACCAGCTTGCTTGGACGGACCAGCCCGGCTTTGTAAGAGTTCTTGGGCTGATGCGTCTCATCTCCCCATTGTTCTTTTCATGGCAAGCATTTCTGAACTTTTGAATGTCACCAATCTCTTTCCAAGTACGTGGCTTGCTTAGGAGAGACACTGAACACATTATCAAGAGTTGAAGTCATAGTCACTGAATAATCTCCCCCGTTGGTAAACTTGGCTTTTCCAGACAAATAAATGACGATCTGCATGCCATTACCTTAGGCAAGTGTGCAGACTGGGGTCCCCCACGTAGCTCACATCACTAATTAGTATGATGATTCTCTTTGAGAAGCTAGACCACAGGACCAGTGTGGCTCCAAGAGAGGGGGAGCCAAGGTTCTGATCTCAATGCACCCTCAGTCACCTCTGCAGCAGTGGGCTTCAGCCATTAACAGCCCTGGCTGTCAGCTGCAAGGACTTGATTTAATTCCACTGCAAGCCTCTGTCTTCATTAGCAGTCTCCACACATGCTGTTTTCTCCATTATTATGGATGGCATTTCCTCTCTGTACAGTGTCTCGTTCTCGTCCTTCATTGGGCTTTAGTGGCTAATAGTCATTTGCATTAATTTTCATTTCTCTAGGTGCTTAATAAACATTCTCTTAGGCACTCATCCTGGAAGTAATTAAACAACTAAGCTCCAGACACTTCCTAGAACCAAAACTTGCCTTTCCATTGGGATTGGCTCCCTACTTCTCAAAACCTGAGAGTTACCACTCCAGGGAGCTCAGAGACTTTGTGCTGGCCTAAGTTGCTGTCATAGCTACTTTTCTCATCACTGAGACACAGCATCCTGCACCCACAAGTTAAAGGAAGAAAAGTGTATTTCAGCTCACAGTTTGTGGAGATTTCAGTCCATAATCAGCTCACTCCAAAGCAGGGCTGCATGGCAGAGGGGAATGGAAGGAGAGAAACAGTCCGTGGCAGAGCAGCCAGCAGGCAGCTAGCCTCCCTTTCCCTTTTAGTCCACCCAGGCTACAAGCCATTTGGGTGGTGCCACTCACACCCGGCATGGGCCTTTCCATTATCCACACCCAGAGCTGTGATAAACCAATTATCCAGTACCACACACCCTCAATCCCAGTATCACACACCCTACATACAGCCGCCTCCGAAAACTCTACCTATGGTGGAACATCTAGATACAAGCAATAATAGTTGTTTAGACCTATCCGAACTTTTCCGGGTGTCGTTCCCTGCGGTGTCTCATAAAATCCCAATCACAACACAAATGTCTCATGAGTAAAATCTATCACTGCATCCACCGGTCCAGGAATAGTTAAGTAGACCATGGTATTCATTCGACAGAAGACTATGCAGTCACTAATATGATGCATAAAATGACTGCATAACACACTGGGAAAATATCTGCATTGTGATGCTAGCAAGAAACTAAGGTGTACACGGTGTAATTGAAACTACTGTAAATTTATGGTGCTTTTAGTTGTACTATGCTATCATGCATGCCTCCATGACCTGCATGAGTTGGTCCAAAATATTTACCTTTCATAGTCATTCTGCTTTTGGATAAAAACCAAAGGTCACACGGCATCAGATCTGGTGAATAAGATAGATGAAGACACAATGTAATATTTTATAAACTTACCTTCCTTTGGATGACACGAGGCGGCAGCATTTGCAGTATTTTTGTCACACCTTATGATGACATTGATGAAACAGAACTTCCAGAATTGCTCCAGAAAGTGGCTAGAAGATGAGATAAATGTATTCAAAGCAAAGGGGAATATTCTGAAATGAATTAACTGCAGTATGTCTTTTAATTTAAATATTCACTGCATATTTTGATCACCCCTTATATAAACAATATTGTTATGATTCAGTTTTAAAATATACATATTCAGATCCCAATGCATAAGGAAAAAGGAATGAGCTACACCAAAATATTTACACCGGGTAGAATAGACAGAATGTCGTGGTAAGTGCTCGTTTTCTTTTTATAATTTTTACTTATTTTTAATTAACAAACAAAAGTTGTATATATTTATCCTGTACAACATGATGTTTTGATATATGAATACATTGTGAAATTAAATCAAGCTAATTACCATACTCATTACTTCAAATAGCTATTTTTGTGGTAAAAACATTTCAAATCTGCTCTCTTAGCAATTTTGAAGTCTACAGTAAATTACTGACTATGATTACCATGTCAAACAACAGATCTCCTGAACTTGCTCCTCCTAACCAGTATTTCTCCCAACAACACCCTCTCTGCTTTTACAAATTCTGCTTTTTCAGATTCCATCTATAAGTGAGATCACGCGGTATGTGCCTGGCTTACTGTACTCAGTACAACACTTTTCAGGTTTATCCACACTGTAACAAATGACGGGCTTTGCTTCTTTTTAAATGGTGAACGGGATCCCACAGTGTTCATCTGTGTGTTTTCTTTATCATTTCATGCACTGATGAACACTTAAGTTGATACTGTATCTTCACTATTGTGAACAATGCCACAGTGACCACCAAAGTAAGCTATCTCTTCAAAAAGCTGATTTCGTGTCTTCTCTCTGTGTATCCAGAAGTGAAATTGCTAGGCCATATGGTAGTTCTGTTTTTAATTTTTTAAGAACCTACATACTGTTTTCCATAATGATTGTGCTAATTTATATTCCCATAAGCAATACCCAAGGGCTTTCTTTTCTCCACATTCCTGTCAATATTTACCTTTTTTTCTATTTTCTAGGAGCCATCGTAACAATAACATCCTAACATCTTGTAGACCATGCCATGGGCTTGGCTTGCATCTCGTAGAAGTCAACCTTACACGTCAAGAGTTTCCATTTCCCTGATCAGTGGTGACGGCAAGCGTGTTTTCACATACTGTACCTGTTGGTCATTTCTGTCTTCTTTTGATAAATGTCTTTTCAGGTCCTTTGCCCAGCTTTCAACTGGGTTATTTTGTTTTCTCCTTACTGAGTTCAGTTTCTTATAGGCTTTCTACATTAGCCCCTTATTAAATGGTTTGCAAATATTTCTACTTTTCTGTAGTTTGTCTCTTTACTTTTTTGATAGTTTCTTTGATATAGAGAAGCTTTTTTTAATCTGATATCATCTCATTTGACTATTATTGCTTTGGGGCCCATATTCCAAAAAATGACACACTTGTGTAATTTCATTTGGAGGCTCCTGATTCTGTTCCATGGACATGTAGAGTCTGGTTTGGTGCCAGTACCATGTTGGTTTACATTATTATAGCTTTTTAGTAGGTTTTGAAATCAGAGAATGTGATACCACTAATTTTAGCTCAAGATCTCTTTGGCCATCCACAGTATTTTATGGCTTCACGTGAATTTTAAGATTGCTGTTTCTATTTATTTGAAAAATGTCTTTAGAATTTTTATAGGGATTGCATCGATTTATAGGTCACTTTAGACAGTATAGATATTTTGACAAGATTAATTTTCATAAGGGATATCTTTCTATTTATTTGTGTCTTCAATTTCTTTCATCAGTCTTGTATAGATTTCAGTGTATATATCCTTCACTTCTCTGATTAAACACATACCTTTTCTGATGATATTATAAATGAGATTGTTTTCTTGATTTAGTTATTGGATTCTCTTTTTCTTTAATTTTAGAGACAGAATACTTCTGGAACATCAAATAATCTGAAAATATAAAATAAAAATATATTTATCATCATTGGAGAGCCCAGATAATGAAGATAAAGATAGAGATAGAGACCATTGGCCCAAAAGTCAGAAGTGCAGGAGGAGATCATCGGAACCCGCAGCACTCCAGGAATTTAATTTAACTGCTGTATCTGTCTCTATTGCAGACACACCTTGCGTGTGGTCAGACTGTCAGCAGAGGTTGTTGGGGCCACTGCGCTTCTCGTTACGCAAAGACAGCAGTGAGCTTCGGAACAAAATCTATTCCTTTCACCGCTGCCAGGCCAGGACGGAAGCAGACAGTGGGCCAGGAAGCCAAGGCCCAACGCAGAGGCTCTGGCCACGCCCAGGTTGGTCCAAGTGTGGGGGGCTTGGAGTCAATCTTCTTAACACACAATTGGGAATACAAATGTAAGTGCAAAGGTGAGTATTTATATAAAATGAGAATTGTGACAAAGCATCAGGAAATCTGGAAAAATAACAGCTTTTCTTACTGTTTTACCCACTGGTGCATAATGTAAATTTTCCTCTGGTTTTGACAGAAGTCTTTCATCACTTCTTTATGTGACAATTACTTTACATTTCCTCTATAAAATTAGAAAGCTAATTTGGCCCTCACAAAGGTTAATTGAAGATTCTGAGATTTTTTATTTTGAAATAATTTTAGACTTCTAGAAAAGTAGCAAAACTAATGAATGAGTTCACCAGCTTCCCCTGATGTTAACGCCTTATGTAGCTGGAGAACAGACATCAAAGGTAAGAAATTACCACTGGGACAGTGCAATGCACTGAACTAGAGACTTCCCATGGGTTTAATTTTCACTAATGTCCTCTCACAGTTGCAAGATTCAACCCACCTTGCATTTTGTCTCTGTGTCTCCTTAGGCTCCTCCTGTCTGGACAGTTTCTCAGTTTGCCCATGTTTTTCATGAAGTTGACCATTCTGAAGGGCCTCAATGGGAACCTTACAGAATTTCCCTCGAGGTTAGTTTTCTGGTATTTACTCACGATTGTATTAGGCTTATAGATTACCTGAAAGAATTCCTAGAAGTGAGATGGCCTTACTATGTCATGTCAGGGAACATGATGTCACTGCATCTTATCACAGATGGCATTAACCTTGATTACTTGGCTAAGACAACATCTGCCAGCTTTGTTCCTAGGAAAGTTGTTATTTCTCCCCTTTGTGTTTAACAAATATTTGGGAGCTATTTTGAGACCATGCAAAAATCCTTCTTAAACTTTCACTTATTAACTTCATTTTTCATTTAGTAGAGATTGCATTAGCAATTTTTATTTCTGTCATTTTCTATTTCTCTAATTCCTTCCATGCTTATTAAGAACTCTTCTGTATGGAAGAGTTGCACTTGTTACATTTATGTTTTGGTAACTTGTCATATGACTCTACACTCATAGACATTTATTTAATTCACTGAATTAGAATGCAATTCTATCTTAATTTATTTGTTGCTCAAATTCTACTCATGTTGATCGTTAAGCAGTATTTCAAATTAGCTTCTATGCCCTGGTTTCTTTCCTTGGGGAATGATATTTAGGAATCAAAATGTGAATCTAGTTTCTTTCAATCAGCAAATGCACTTAAGATTCATTCCTGTTACGCATGAAGCCAGCTTCTTTCCAGCGCTGAGTAACATTCCATGGTGAGGAGGTATCGCAATCTGTTTATTTACTCTCCTGCTGAAAGACATCTCTGTGGTTTCCAGGTTTGGGTGACTATGAATAAGCCTACGAAAAACATTCAAGCACAGCTTCTCGTGTCTACCGCTGGTTCATTTCTCTAGGGTAAACACCTGAGCAGGGTATGGACAATACGGCTAGTACTGCTTAACTCTATAGGAAACTGCCAAACTCTCGCAAAGTGACTTTCAGCTCCCACCAGCAATGTAGACTTCTACTTGCTCTACCAGCACTTGATACTGGTTGCTTGTTTATATTTTACCCATTCTAAGAGCTGTAGTTTTAGTTCATATCTCCCTAATATTAATGATGTTGAGTATCTTTTCATAGGCTGTATGCTATTTACCTCGTGTTTTATTATTGATAACGTAGAAAACCCTTTTCTGCTTCAAGCTCAATGCTGATGATGTCTGTAAACTTTTAACAATGTCGTGAGTTTCAGAGAAGCCAGTTTATTACCACATAGGAGCTAGAAGATTTTAGTGCCTTTCAAGTTTTCTCTTTGATAACTAATCAACCACTTTTTTAACTGATGACTTCATTAACCATTTTACCATCAATGTCCTTGTAATAGTGCTGTATAGTGAATTTTGTTGTCTTTGTTGAAGATAGTATTTCACTTCGAATCAGCCAAAACCTTGACTCTTTTTCCAGCATGCTCAGATGACTCACTCTATATCGTTAATTAGATTAGCAAACAATCTAATAGCCGATACAGTATTTCTCTCCAAAACGTACCTTTTATTTCTTATGGAACTGCTCTTAATAGCATTTTAAATCTTTGTGACAATTCTAACATCAGGAAGTAGAGAATTTGTATTGATTTTATCATTTATTGTACTCCTTTCATTTCACAGTCTGTTTGTCTTCATCTAAACTTTCTCCTCGTTTTTAATAACGATTCAAACAAGAAGGTGTTCCTCACATCTTTGGTGTGAGGAACAAACCGATCAAGAATCTTCAGCTTTTCATTTTATTGTTGTGTTCCAGGTGATCTTTCAAACTGGGGCCCAACTGGCACATTCAGCCCGAGTTTCTACTTTTAGCAGGATCCCATAATGTCAGGGGCCACTGCACACCTGACACAAACAACAGTGAGGTGAGAAGACGCCAGACCAGAAAGTACACTTGTCTTCCCTGTAAGTCTTCCAGAACGTGTGATATACTGCTGGGACCTCTACCAGGGCCTTGGGTGGGATCCATGCTGAAGGAATCCGAAGTGTAAACTTTGTCAGCTTTGCAGTAAGTCCTTGAGACCGCAGGACTGAGATGATAGCACCAACCCGAAGCTTTTCTGTTGCTTGTGGTGTAGAGAAGAACACAAAATCTGTCTTCCGAGGTGACTTGGGAAAAAACTACAGCCAGGGCATCTAAACCAGAACCCTCTACACCCTTCCAAAGCACAGGACTCTGCCATGAGCTTCCAGGTGACTGTCCCTGCACTGAGCCCACCTCCTCCACTGTCCCCACGCAGCCTGAGGCTCAGGGCTTGCTGCCCTAGAAATGCCCATCTACCCTTCCGTACTTTACCCCAGAATGGGGAATAGAATGGGAACTTGAAAGAGGAGATAGTGCTTCAAAAAACGTTATCATCCTACACGGAGTGACTTGAAGTCACTTCTCACCGCTAAGAAGGAAAGGGAAAATAGTAGTCAGGCCTCTGAAGGCACTGTTTACTCTTCCAGGGATGAGGAAGGTGCAGGGAGCTTCTGACAAGCCTGTCGACAGTGTGCTGGGCGATTTAACTATTCATAATAGTAAAAAACAACAAACACAGCTTTGAGTTAATCCAGCATCTTTCATCTCCGTATATCAAAGAGCATTGCCAACGTTCCTGATAACGACATGTCTGTGGAACACATAGTGACAGCCATTGTCATCCCTGGGTGACAGATGAAAGAACAGAGATGCTCTGAAGCCCTTTCCCAGGGAACCAGCGGGGGCTCCTGCCCCACCCACCCCACCCCACCCCAGGCCTGGGGTGGTCCCTTGATGGGCTTTGGGGTTAAGGACAATGGGCGTGGGGACCATCCATGGGACCATCCATGGGACGGCATGATGCTCTGTCCTCCAGAAGCTGGGCAATAAAATGCGTCCGCCAAGGTGGCTCTGCCTCCATGCACGGGAGGGCAGCGCACGCTTCCCAAAGGCCAGCAGCTCACGGACCTTCAGGATGAGGCCTGGGAGAATCCTGGCCCCCACAGAGCCAGCTTTGAGGCGTTCACAGCAGAGGAATGAGAAAGGGAAAGATGTCTGCACACCCCTGGAGTCTTACAGGCCACCGAGCCACTTGCTGTTCTTCAAACACATGAGCCTGGGCCACTGAGCTTCCGTCCACACTGTGTCCTCCTCTTCCCACAAATACAGAGGCAGCGCCTGAGCTGAAGCCACACACACACCTCCCCTCCTTCTCAGCCTTTCTACAGTCTTGTCATTTCTGCCACAGGCCCCACCACTTCATTCCATGGACTGTTCACATGTTTTTCTTCCCTACCAAACTGTTAGCTCTTAATCAAGAGCATGTTAATCATTCTTCTGTCACTAGGACAAAACACCCAACACACAAAATTTAAAGTAGGTTAAGAGATGACTCGCGGGTTCAGAGGTTTCAGTCCATGGTTGGCCAATTCCACTGCTGAGGGCCTGAGGTGAGGCAGAACAGCAGAGCACGGTGGGGAAAGCTGCTCCCATTATAGCCCTGGTAACCCACTTCTGTGGGTGCACTTTCTCGGACTTTCACTAAAAGAATTCAAACTCCCATCTAACACAGTCACTGAGGTCTTAGAGTTTATTTGAACCTCTCAGATCAGATCCCATGGATGGGTCCCTACTGCATTAAACTTCAGTCTAACCATCCGGATGTGACCCAGACCCAGGTCTCTAACAGGCCCATTCCTGGCCTGGTTCCAGCTCTCATTTCTTCTTTGGCAGGTGCTCTTCCCCCTCTCATCTGGGACCGGACATGGTGCAGGACATGAGCATGTTTTTTCTGTTTTTACTGTCATTTTTATCTTTTGTAGCTATCATAGCAACATTTACTGCCTGTTCAAGACAGGGAGCAATGTGTCACGTAATCCTTGCAACAACGAAATGAAGTCACTGCTAGTATCAGTCACCATTTTATGGATGCAAAAGACAAGGCCCGATCAATGACAGCTCCAAGATCCTAGAGATACTAAGCCCTGGAGATAAAGCAATTAACTTAGCCAAAAGCAAATCAGGGTCATCCTAGCACTCACCTTGCCAGTCCTCTGTGGCATTTGTCACCAGTGCCTTCCTGTTGGCAGTGCCCCATCCTCAGCCTTCCAGGACACCGTCCTGGTGTGAACTCCCTCTCTTCTCTGCATGTTTACTCGTGGGTCCCCTTCATTCCGCCCATGAGCCCTGGGTTCCCTGGGACTTGACTATCTTTTCTCACACACCGTCCTCTCCAGGCAACACAGCCTACATCTCCACATCCGGTGATGTCCAAAGGCTGATGACCATCCAGCCTTCATCTTCTCTGCCTTCACCCACATCTCTCCCTCAAACCCCAACCCTCTTAGACACACCACCGACTCTTCAATTTCAGCCTGCTCAGGCCTGGATTTGTCCTCACATCCCCACATTCTACAACATTCCTGCCAACCCTGTTCACCCGAGTCCCCAAATCAGAAGCCGGACCCCACTCTGCACGGCCCGCTGTGCAATCCTTTAGCGCAATAACATACCAGGAGCTCTTCTCTCCCTGAGGGCTCTACCTGAAGCTAACCAACCCTCCTTCATGCTCCCTACTGAATAAAACCTCCACTGCCTCATGCAGACACCCAGCGTCCACTCTGGAACCCTTACCTGCCACCTCCCCCTGGTGCACCCATGCCCTGACCTGTCAGGCAGACAGGCAGCAGCTCAGGTTCCTGTGCACCACCCCTGAGCTCCCTGCTGTCACTCTCAACACCTCGTGCTCTGGGGGGCCACCTGCCTTCTCTCAGACTCTGAGCAAGGGCAGCATGCTTGCCCTCTGCCTCAGCTCCCCTGGGACTCCCTGGGGCCTGGGTTGACTTCTTGTCAGTATTTCACTCCAGCAGCCCACCCCACACACCAGGAACTCTCCAGGTGTGGTTTCCCCTCACCTTTGCACCCCCAGAGGCACTTCCAGCCTTCTTCAGACGTTTGGATAAATAACTGGCAACTGATATGAAAAAGCAGCATCGTTCCCCAAGAGGCGTGTGTGATGTTCAGTGCTGCCTTTTCAAGGAAGGGAGTAGAAGCCGGTGTGCGCAGAAGAGATGTTTTGACAGAGGTGACAATATGTGAAGTCGGAAAGGAGGCTTCCATGAAAGAACTAAGAGAGATGGATCTCAGCTGAGGCCCTCAGCAGAAGCCAGCAGGCTCCAACTTGCATTTGGTGGGGAATCCATGGGTCTGTCGTGACTGACAGTGGCGCAGAATGAGGTCGGTGATGGGTCCCCAGGTCCCTAGTCTGTGTCTCTACCCGGAAACACCCACACTCACCACCCTGTGCACACACACACCTTCTCACACTTACACAAACCACATCTCACATGCACACACGCACACCCCACAATGAGCCATGCAAACTTCGGACAAGTCAGCCCCTAACAAGTTGTTGAACTGCATCTCCTGCTAACCCTCAGCTTGTTCCTAACCACTGCAAATCCCAGTGTTCAAATATGTCTGGTGAAAATGCTTAAAAATAAAAGCTATAAGAGATGCTAGAGTTTAGGTTTTGAATGTTCCCCAAAGCCTGCTTATTAAATGCATGGTCACCAGCCCCCAGTGCTATTGAGAGTTGGTGGAACCTTCAGAAGGTGGAGCATGGTGGACAGATCACTGGAGTCCACAGTCCGCCTCTCTCACTGCTTCCCTGCTGCCACAGGTAAACACACCACCTCTGCCACAGCTCCCGCCACCATGAACTGTGCTGCCACAGGCCCAAGGCAACAGAGCTAAGGGACCATGGTTAACTCCCTGAAACCATGAGCCACAACAGGCCTTTCCTCCTTTTCAGTTGATTATCGTAGGTATTTTATCACAGTAACAGCCAACTGCCTTAAATGGTTAATAAATATTAAAAATTCAGCCTTCACACTAATCAAGAAATTCGCATCAGACAGGATACTATTTTTCAGGCATGTAATTGCAGTGTAATGCCACTTGGAGAGGCCACTGCCACCTCCCACATGTGCCAGGTGGAAATGTTATGTGACTCCCCGACCCCTTAGACAAAGAAAGCCCCCTTCTGTGACCCTCAAGAGTTAACTCACCTGTGTCCCTTGAGGTTTCGCTGCTGGCAGAGACTGAATGAACATAAGGCAGGTCTCGGAGGAAGATGGTGGGAGGAATACTGGACAAGCAGGCTGTGCATACACACGTGCACATGTGCACACACACCCCACCCCGTAGGAAGGTGAAAGAAACACACTGCAGTACAGCCCAGCAGAGCCCTGCCTTCATAGATTCACAGTTTAGAAGCAAATTCAAGACTCACCCAATCAGTAGAAAGCAGGCCAACAGACTTAGATCCTGTCAGAGAAGAAAAAGCGCTGAATGCTTTCAGAAAAGGGACGAGCATTTCAAAATAGGCCAGCAGTGTAGCTGGCTATGATTTAGGCCCAGGTATGGTGATAAAAGTATTCCAGGTGCAAAAGAAAGATTAAGCCGAAGCCAAGGAAATGTATGTTAGGGCTTCTGTCTAGATGCCTCTACCCAAAGCCTCACGTGGTCACAGCTGGGGCTGGATCATAGTATGTGGTGCTGGGATTGGAGGGGGGTGAATACTAAATCAGTCCACTGATTTGTTGGGTAACCTCTTAATCCCAGTAGCCTAGATAGAATATAAAAGGGGAAGAAAGAAGCTGCTATTGTCACTTGCTAGTTTTGCTGTCTTCTGCCCACCATGAACTGTTTCTCCTCTGCTGTGCCGCCCTGCCTTGGAGCCAGCCGATTATGGACTGAAACCTCTACAGACTGTGAGCTAAATAAACCTTTCCTCCCTTCACTTGTGGGTGTTGGGTAGGCATGGCTCTCACAACCTGCACAGTTAATTTCACTTAATCTTCATGACACCTGCATGCAAGTCCCCTTCAGCCAGTGTAACAGACTCTCACGCAAAGCTGTCCAAGATCACAAAGCCATTCAGTTCTGGGACTTCAGATATGAGCAGATGCCCACCGCCTGAATGAGCCCGAAGCCTCCTTCCTTTCTTCTATACCTTAATTCCAGATCTTCTGGTCTAGCAGGTAAGGCCCCCAGATTTCCAGGCTCAACACAGTCTCTATCAAAATCCCACTAGGCTGTTTTGCTGACACTGATGAGTTGGTCCTGAGGTAATATACAACAATCCAAAGGATGAGAAGAACCAAAAGATGAAGGATTTGCTATGCAACTTCAAAAGTTGCTACAAAGCTACAGGAATCAAAACCATGCTGAATAAAGCGTGGCGTGAAGACAAACATACAGATCAAGGGAACAGCATCAAACGTCTGGAAGTAAACCCACAAATTAGAGGCAAATGAGTTTTGATAAAGGTTCCGAGTCAATCCAGGGAAAGAGCCGTCTTCCATAAATGGAGCCGGGGTAGCAGGCTCTCTGAGCACATGGGACTAGTTTGGAATTTTATCTACACCATGAATAAAAATTAACTCAAACATATCAAAGACCTAAATCCAAGCTGAAACTATAAAACTATTCCAAGAAAGCCTATACATAAATCACAGTGACTTGGGATTCGCCAAATGTCTTTAGTACCTAAAAACAAAGTGGATAAATTGGACTTTGCTAAAATCAGAAATTTTGTGCTTCCCAGGACACTAACAAAAAAATGAAAAGACAACCTCCACATAAGGAAGTAGTCTTCAGCATATAGAAAGAATTCAGACAACTCTTTAAAAGAGGACAAAGAAAAACTTTTTCTTCAGTTTTAAAGTGGGCAGAAAAAATTGCTAACATTTATGAACACCTATAAGCATATGAAATAGTACTGCATATTCAAACCACTATGAGATACCATCTGACCCCGACTAGAATGATGCCTACTAACAAATATTGATGAAGGGACCCAGAAACCTCACGCGCTGCTCGAGTGAGAATGTAAAGTGGCGGACAGCCTTTGGAGACAGAGTGAGTCCTCCTTACAGAGTTAAATACGTAGTTACCAGGCAACCCAGAGATGCCATGCCTAGGTGTACACCCAGAGTAATTGACCATATACTTATCCCTGTAAAAATCTGTAGATGAGTGTTTGCAGAAGCATTGTTTATAATAATAAGAACATGGAAACCATAAGATGTCATCAGCTAGCAGCGGGTAAACCAAGTGTAGTCCGACCATACAATCAAACATTATTCTCCCCCTACAGGGGTTTCCCTGAAGGCTCCCCAAACTGAGTTGCCCTTTGTTCCTGTGACTGTGTCCTGCTTTAGAATCAGGCTTCGTGAGCGCAAACTCAGTGTGTACCTCTTCTTTAGGAAAAAGGGGTATAAAGAGGGAGGCCAATTTGGGGAGAGTTATTGTGAGTGTTAGGCACCCTCTTATCCTCCAGCACCCAACCTTTCTCCTGGGTGAAGCCCTTTCCAGGACCCCTGAGCATCGCAGTCTCAGCCTCAGAGTGGCCAGGAAAGCTGATGGAGTCTACCACCGCACCTGCTCATTCTCCCTTGTTTCCTGCCCCCGGCCTAACCCCTCCTGGGTGTCACAGCCAAGGACCACAGTAGTCTATCCTCCCAGCCTGGCCCTCCCTTGCCTTTACCTGTCCTCTCTAAGGCAAGTGCCACATCCTAAGTGGGCACAAACCACTTAGGATGACGTAGGAAGAGCCTTAGCCTTAGGTAACCCCCGTGGAGCTCAGACCCTGAGGTTCCCAGAAAGGGGCCAGGGCAGCCAGCAGAGGTCCCTCCAAAACCAGGTCCAGGGTGCCGCGATCACCACAAACATGTGGGTCTCTATCTGCGGAGCTAGGCTTCTTTCTCAGATCACAGGACCCGAGAAATAGAACCATCTCCTTGTTATCAATGTAAAAACTCAGCTGAGCTATTTGTGATCTAAATCAAAATAGAACTGTGTCTGGCAAACTCATTTTTCTCGGGCGCAGCAACTCCCCGAGATACATTGTCTACTGATGGGGGGGGAGAGAGGGAGACAATGGCAACTGCCAGGAGCCATTGATCACTTGTTTTATGTACAGAATGAATCCTTAATCACTGTCGCTTCAGAAAGAAAGGGGAAATTGAGATGGATTCTCAAGTGCCAAAGGCAGAGAGCTGGGTAATTGCAGCTCTTTCATTAAAACTTCGGAGCTCAGTGAGTTCATAGGGTTGTTCATCTCCGCCTTGGTGCACATGTCCACGTCCTGAAGGTCACCAGAGTTCTGTCCTCGTCATGAGCAGGCGGCTCAGCTCTGACATGGCCTGGAACGGGACATCTCAGGCTGGCCCTGCAGGCGCTGCCACCTGGGACAGTGTATGTCCAGTGTCTCTTACTGGTCTCGCCTTCCTTGTCGGTAAATGGAACAAACCTCTCTACCTCCCCGCCCCCCTCTGCTGCTCCAGCCTTCGCTCCCACTTCTCCAGCTGCTTCCTTCCTTCACAGTAGCGATGCCTGCTGGTGCAGTCCTCCAGTTCACAAATAATTAGTAACTGCTTCCTATGTGTGTGATGGTGAGCAAGGAGAGGGTGGTCTCTGTCCTCCTCGGGTCCTTGGCCTGCAGCACGCATTCTCAGCAAGGGACAATATCGTCCCCTTCGTGCCGGGGGCTTAAAACATCCTACTGCTTTCATCCAGAAAACACACAAGTGCATGCAGTATGTAAACAGATATGCAGCGCATTTCAAAATTTCACGGTGGGTAAAATTTCAAGATGTTTTAAAAGGCTGCTTAGAGGAACAACAAGGAAAGAAAGACTGCTTGTCTACACTGGCTTCCTGTGTAGACATCCTTCTCTTCTTCATCTACCCCTGCTTCTCAACCATGTCCCTCATCCAAGAAGCCTTCCCTGGTTCCTGGTCCTCTTTGTTCCATGTTGCCCTCTGCCCAGCAGGTTTGGAACACTCCTCATGGAGATCCCATTATGGCTCCCAAATTGCTTTATAGGATGTTGTCAGGCATGGCCCATACCTTGGTCCACTCTAGACCCTTCCAGCCTGACCGGGTCACCAGCGCCCACTGGATGTCCAATAAATGAATGAAGGAGTGAGGAGTGGCAATGCATAACCCATGGGAATCCATATTGACTAAGACCTCCCTCTGTGCCGGGCATCATGGGAGTCTGGAGCAGGGTCTGACCTGACTCCAGTTATCAGGCGCTGGAGATACCAGGGTGGAGACTGTTATCTCTGGGGAATTGAGGGTCCCATGCAGGGGTGTGCAGAAGCCAGCTCCTGGGGCTCACTGGAGCCTGTTAACGTGAGGGACTTTTCATGGCAGCCCCAGGCAGTGTTACAGTGGCAATAGGAAGACTCACACCTTGGAGATGGGCCAACCTCACCAACCTTGGTTTTCATCTTTGTCCTTCTTGAACCAGTTTCCTGGCTTGTCACTGGCTCCGTGGCTATCAAGGGAGCCAGGACAGGGCATGTCCAGCATGCCAGGCTGCCTCCTGACCAGCTGATAGTTTTTATAACATAACAACATGTTTTATAACATAACATGTTTCATTCAAGAGCTGAACTAAAATCCATTTCCTTCATTGGGCTTTAGCTAATTATCGTGAGAAAGTGAGCCAAGCGGACTTCTGGGAACCACCCTGTTGGAAACTGGGGGTTACCCCACATCTTAGGAAGCAGAGGTCGGAGGAACAGGCTGGGAACCCGCCTCAGAATCAACCCAAGGCCTTCCTGTTACCCTGCAGCAACAGCTTTACCGAGGTATCGCGATTATCCCTTTTCCAGGCTTGATTGCCAGCGTCGGTTTCCTTACAGCAAGGTGCAGGTACCCCCGCACCCCCGCATGTCTATCACAGCTGCAGCCAATACCCAGCATGCAGCTGGCTCTCACGAGCCGCGTTGTGGAAGGAGAGACTGCACACCTGACCCGGGTGCAGTTCATCAGGGGCCCAGGTCTGTGCTGAACCCAGAACACCTGGCAAGCACCCCCAGTGGATTTCAACCAACCGAGTCAACCAAGAAGCTCCAGCAACTTCCTGAAATCCTGACCCTTTCGCATTCCCCATAAGACTCCAGCAGAACTTTTAGTCTTAAGGTTCTCTGGCCATAAGTTCCAAATGCTAAACGGCCTATTAGGCCCAGGAGCATGGGTCTGACTCTAGAATACAGATCTGCCAGGAGCAGCGCTGGCGAGGGCTGCGTCTGGCCGCATCATTAGCAACCCGACGGTTACTCAGCACAGAGCTTCCAGTGTGAAGTCTCCATTTTCTCACTGCTCGACAAGCAAAGGAAGAAATACGAAGAAAGCTCCCAGAACATCTGGCTTTCTCTCACATTAGCTTCTGGGGTGGGATCACTGATTTAAGACCAGGATTCGATTGCGAAGCTGTGCTGATGGTGCAGTAAATAACAGGGAGACACCAGCCAGCCAGAAGTGGTGTGTTGCGTCAGTCAGGGACCATGTACCATGTGTCGTTATTTATAATCAAGGAAATACTTAGTTTGGTTTCCAGAAAATGGCATCGTGACAAGAATTAATGTCAGAAATGAAAAGGGAAAGGTGAGCAGAGGAGGGGAACTGGTTTTCCTTGTTGAGAGAAACAGTCAACCCGCAGAAGTGTTTCCAGTAGATGTGCTCAAAGCAGTCATAAGAGACAAGGGAGATGGTGTTTTTCCTGGCTGCTTTTGCCACGGTTTCTCCCAAGGTCCTCCTGCATCTGACATTAAGGACAAACAATTAAAGGAATTCCTTATCGATAGTGATCAGTCAGATTTGTTTCGGTTTTCTTTTTCTAGAAAAGATTCCAAAGGTACGCTGTTAGTGTCAGAAATAAAGATTATCCAGTCAATTACACCAAATGCAATTTACTTCTGTACCTTTGCAGGGTTTTATATAACAATACATTTCACAAATCGGGGGGAATAAATGTGTCGAGCCAGCAAAACCAATTTTTTAGAAAACTGTATAGTCTGAATGTTTTTATTTTTTTATCCTCTCCCTCATTTTAAAATACCACCTATGGTACACACTGAGACAGTGTCGCCAGTGCAGAGAGTAAATAGCCACAGATCCTGTGACCAGCAGGTAAGGGGTCTGGCCTGCAATACCAGAGTCCTATAACAAACTGCCCCAGGAAGGCAGGCCCAGGGCGCCCTGGTCACACTCCCCTGCTCATCCCTGCTATAGTGACCTTGGAATTTCGAGGAAGCCAGGGGTCCCAGCACCTCTTGAATACAGCCATCCCTGGCAGGGGTCAGCCAAAGGCCTGGGTGGGCAGGACAGCTCCAGGAGCTGATCACCCCACCACCCCCTAAAGGTCACCAGCATAGGTCAGACATACAAGGGCAAGCGTTGGTATTATCCCAGTTCTTCCTAACATCGAGTCTATACAGGAAGTGGACTCACCCCCCTACATACACACAGTGTGAAATGAAAAACTTCAGACGTGCTCACCCAAGCAGAGTTTAACTGAGCAGAGCATCATACATGAAAGAGGTGGCCCCAGAACCAGAATAGGGTTCAGCAAGCTCCCTCACCTAGTGAGCATCCATGGACAGAAACCAGTGAGCTGATTGGCCACAGCTGTGCCACCATAGGAACATGGTTTGATCAACTGGCTGTGAAGAGCGTGATTGGCTGATAATCGGCTATTATCCAGAAGATGCTCCTCAGTCTGGTATGGAGCTTGCACGCTAATAGAGATTGTGTTTCATTGCATAAAGACTGAAGGATGAAGGTGTCCTCGGGGAATTCAGCTGAACAATAGGTAAGACAAAGATCACGGAAGGAAAGTAACTGTGGCCCAAGGTCACATAATAAATGGCAGATCCAGGGCTCAAAGCCCTCAAATCTCAGATTGCAAGTTTGTTTGATTCTTCTGCCACGATTAAAAAAATCCCAGTGTGGGTGTCTTACTTTTCTCTCATCACTGAAATAAAATACCTGCTTCCTGGAATTAAGAAACAAAAGGTTTATTTAGTTCACAGTTTGTGGAGGTTTCAGTTTGTAACCAGCTGGCTCCAAGGCAGAGCGGTGTGGGTTGAGAGGCAGATATTTATGGCAGTGGAAGATAGCAAAGGCAACAAGAGCAAAGGGGGAGGAGCATGAGAGAAGACTCTTTGTGTCCCTTATATTGTATGCAGGCCACCACCCTAGGGCAGGTGTAGACTCACACTCATGATCCCAGCACTAGACAATGAATCAGTCAGAAACACTGGACTCAGCTGCCTCCTAAACTCCCCCCTCCCCCCACATGATTGCATGTGGCTTTGGGGGAACATTCAGGCAGAACCCATAATAGTGGGTGATTTACAGTTTCAAGATCTAATTCTAGATATCTGGGTGGTTAGAAAGACCACAGTCACTCAAAAGCCCTGGACCAAGATGTGGACAAGTTCCACAACCTCTCTTCTCCTCAATTCCTTCATTTCTCAGCGGAGGTACAAACAGCCAGCTGCCAGTGTTTGGAAGCCAGGGCAGAGCCCGTGTGTGCGGGAGGAGGGTGCTGGGAAGACTCACTTCCCTCCACTCCGTTCTCCTTTTGTGATTTGAGGTCTGGTATAAAGCAGTGGCCCCTGTCACTGAGCCAGCAAGGGGCAGGGTGGACACACAAGCCCCACCTATGCAAAGCTCCTTCTGCTGTGGGGCTGGTCCCATGCAGGAAGAACACAGGCAGTTTCTGTTTCTTTATCCAAGTAGAGAATATGAGGGAGCTGGAGCCCAACTGACATGGACAAAGGGCCGGAGATGCAGCTGGCCATGACTTGGGGCCTAATTATCCAGCATTCAAAGCCCTGATGCCATCTGAGATCCCCATGAACCCTGAAACACCCTCAGATACCATCATGCTCGAGTCTTCTATCTAAAATTACAAATTTAGCAAGGCACAAGATGCTATGGGGTCCTCCAGGGGCCATTTCTAGTAGCAGCCCACTAAATCTCTGGTTCCTTAAGAAACTATAGATCTGGGCCTTCAGCATATCAAGAAGGAAAGATACAGGCACACCAAAAAGGACTCCAAGGTATGTCTAATTAACTCGCAATTTTGTGGGGGTTTTGTTTGTTTGTGTACAGGGGATTGAACTCAAGGCCTTCACACTAAACTATATTCCTAGTTCTTTATAATTTGTATTTCTTATTTTTATTGTGAGACAGGGTCTTCCTAAGTCACTAGATTGCCCAGACTGGGCTTGAACTTGTGACCCTCAGCCTCCTGGAATGCTGGGATTACTAGTGTGCACCACCAAGTATATCTCAAACAAGCAAAGCAAGCAAGGCCAGGAGGAAAACATGCTATTAAATATCACACAGCTAAAATGTGGCAGAGCTGCCCCTAAACCCAAGGTCCCATATTCCACCAGCCCTCCCTCCTCCCCAGTGTGGCCACTACCCTGCTTTCAAAACCAGTGCATAGATTTGGCCATCCAAGCCGTCCCAGACTCCATATCTGGATTTGGGGTCACAAACACTTTCTTGGCCCCACTGGGAAGTAAGCCAGCTTAGATGGTCATGAGGGTGGGGTCCCCACAATGGGACTGGTGCCCTTATACCAACCCCAATTGGAGGGCAGGTGACATTTGAGGATATGCCAAGAATCCAGCCATCTGCACACCCATAAGAGGGCCCTCACCCAGCATCAGAGTCACTGGCACCCTGACCTCAGATCTCTAGGCTCCAAGTCATAAGAAATAAATGCTTATTGTATATGCCACCAAATTTATTCTACCAGTCCTAACCAACAAAGGCACTACTCAATAAACAGCAAAATGCACAGGCCAGCATTGAGGACCCTTTGCATGAAAATAGTGCCACTAGTACCAGTCATAGGCTTGGCACATGTGGGCCTTGGACAAGGAGCCTTAATCCAGGCTTTCTAGCCTAATTCATCCTTCCTATTCATTAATTCGTTTTCCCATTCATTCAAAGTATTTATTGATGCTGAACACTGAGAAAAAGACAATAAAAAACAAAACCATTTTTGTCATTTAAAAGCTCAAAATTTAGTGCAGTAAACAGTTCCACAGATAACTATCATGCAATATATTAAGTGTTAGGTTTTCGGCGCAATAAGAAAGAAGATATAAAATAAAAGTAGCCTTTATTCCAAGGACGTGGAGAGAAGTCCATGACTATAGACAGCCTGGCACTCTCTGACCAGAACGTGGGGTACGGGATGTACATATAACCTCTGACCGGGGTGGCGCCTAGGGCAGGCATTGATGACGTGGAGGAGCTCATTGGGATTTTCTGTGTGTGCAAACAGGAAGGGGAGTTGCAATTCAGGCTGAGGAAGAAGCAGGAAGTAGTAGGGGTCCTGCTTTGGCCTTCCACCTCCTTAGGCCACTGCCATAACCATACAGTAATTTATACTAGGCCAAGAACCTTTCATTCCCATCTTTGTATTGTTAGGAAAAGGGCAAAGCTTCTCTCGTACTACTTCCTGCTGGAAGGGGGCGCCATATTGGGGTTCAGGAAGGTTGACGGGATGAAAGTTGATGCCCATGTAGAAGCTGGTACCAGGTGTTTCAGCCAGGACCACTTCATCGCTGGTGCATGCCTGCATCTTAGACTGGAAAAACAAAGAGACACGGTGCTATGAGGAGGAAGGCCACTGTCATATTTAAGGACCCAGGGGAGGTAGAAGGAAAGGTGCCATTGATTTGAATATGCCGTTTCATCGGGACCATGGTGAGGTAGGAGTCTGAAAAGTAAGTGTGGGGTTAGGAGGAGTGGAGTTATGAGAGGTGATTACTCCCCCATATGAAAGGGTAAAAGTTAAAAGTGTAGGCAGGTAGGACTTGTCTCTGGTCCAGGAGTTGAGCTGCAAATAATAAGAAGCATGAGAAATATAAAGCCTGATGATTGAATCATATTTAGGAAATGACAGAGTAGGGTGGGGAGGGCCATGGCTGTGTCACTACAAGGGAGAAAAGAGCCTAGGCCTTCAGGGATCTCATGTTTGACTAAACAGCTGAGGGTAGAGAGAACTAAGACAGTTGTCACTAGAACAACATCTTACGCATCTTACTCATGATGTGGGAGTCTTTAGGAAAGACTGTCAAGAGTTGTGCTGTAAAAAAGATAATTAATAGAATGTAAGGAATTAGGAACCAAATTGGATAACAAAACATGACTTAGCCTGAGAGCTGTGGCTACGAAGCCTTGGTGAGACAGAGACGGGTGGGTGATAGAAGATGAGATGACCACTCAGGATGCTTAGATTTAGGGTTGGGAGGGCACCACTTAGCTTGAGTGATGTGAAATCAGGATAGAAGTCCAGCAACTTGGACCGCTGTTGGGGTTGCCAAGAAGACCAGGGACCTTCTCCACCATGGGGCCGCTCCACCTTGGTTGTAGGCCTTGGATGATTTCCTGTGACAGGACTTTAGTAACTATATCAGCAGGCTCCCTGGCTGTGGGAAAGGCTTTTATCCATCCTGAAAAAGTACAAACAAAGGTGAGAAGATATTTGAGAGTTTTGTGGCAGGGCATGTGTGTAAAATCTACCTGCCAGTCCTGACCAGGGGTGTGTCCGAAAAATTGATGAATAGGAAAGGAAGAGGGTGGTATGTGTCCCTGAGGAGAGGTTCTACGATGGTGATGACAGGTGTAAGTGGTTGAGACCTCAGAGTGTCTGGGCCAGTCTATATAAACACAAAGGAATCTTGACAATTAGGGTGTGGGGGGTGGTAAAAAAGGAATCTTTAAGAACTATCACTGTAATGTGAGTGGTGGAGGGAACATATGAGAGAGCATGGTATAAGGGTTTGGCACCACTGGGTAGATTGGGGGAACAGTATTACTGATTACCCTAAGGTCTTACATTAGACGATAAGACCCATCAGGTTTGAGTCCCATGAGGATGGGAATATTATAGGGTGAATGGGGAGGTTTAAGAAAACCATTGTCTAAAAGGCACTTAATTATAGGTTTAAGTCCCTGTAAATGTTTGGGAGCTATGGGATATTGGGGAACACAAGGAAAAATTGAAGGATCCCTAAGACGAATTAAAATAAGTGTGGCATGGGTAGCGCAGGTGGGACTGGAGGTATCTCAAACTATGAGATTGACCAGAGAAGAAGATCTCTACCTAAAAGGGGTGTGGGACATGTTGGAATTACTAGGAAGTTACGGGTAAGGAAGAGAGTCTGGAACCTGCATGGAATAAGCCCTGTCTGCAAAGGCTGCATAGGTTGGCCGTCAACACCCACTATAGAGACTGAGGACTTAATATAATGGCCTGAAAACTCAGGAAGAAACCTATATATGGCCTCTGTGTCCACAAGCACAGAGAATGTCTTACCTGAGACCTCCAGTGGGACTTGGGGCTCTGAGAAGGACACCTGAATGGGGGACTGTGGACCCTGAGCCCCATCAGTTTTCGGCAGCAGGTCCAAGTATATCAGTCAGCAATGAATCCGGTGGTGATGGAATCTCCTGTGAGGGCAAGGAGTTAGAGGATGGCTTACCTGCTCTCTGGCAGCTAAGACAGTCGCTCTTCCAATGGCCCTTGAGATTGCCAAGGGGCAAGCCCCAGAGGAACATCAGGGTTAGGGCACTTTCTCGCCCAGTGTCCTTTTTGTTGCACTTGAAGCATGGTCCAGGAGGGGCTCAGACAGCTACACCTTGTCTTGGTTTACCTGTGTCAGAACTCAAGTGTCACTGCTAAAAGATCAGATTGTTATTTTTCCTCTGATTTTTATGTCTTGTTGAAAACATGAAAAGCCACATTAAGAAGGTCTCCCTGTGGGGTTTGAGGGCCAAGTTTAGCCTTTTGTCTTGGGATCTGGCCCACAGAGGAAGGTATCTGTCTCCTCCATAGTCACAAGACATCTGGTTTTTATCTTGGGTAGATGTACTGCTTTAAGTCCAAAGGAGACAAAGGCAAACAATCAATTAAGTATGCAGGAGTCAAATAATAGAATCAACTGGGTATTTATGAGTATAATTTTAGTAATGGCTTCCCATAAGGAGGATGAGCAAGGTAACAGCTCTTTACAAGGAATTATGGGAACCCAGAGAAAGAATCCCATATGGCACCCATAGCAAGAGAAATCCAATATGGCACCCATATAACAGTCTTCCAGGAGAATGTTATTTTGAAATGGACACTGGTGAGTGAAAGGAAGGCACAGTCTGAGCAAGAGAAAAGCATGGAGCCAGAACGCCAAGTCCAGGGGGCTGGTGACATAAGCTATGTGTTTCTGGTGACTCAGGACCTAAGGAAAGAGGTCCTAAATGGTCACTAGATGAACAGAGATGATCCTTGTGGAGGACTTCAGAAGTTCCATGTTGCTAGGACACAGAGAGTGAGACAGTGGACCCAACTAGAGGCAAGGTAGAAGGGTGACAGGTCAGGTCACCAAAGGCTGAAAACAGATCGTGCAGGTTAAGGAATCCTGATGTCCACACTTTTCAGGATCCAGGGTCCTTGTCTTTGACATCGTAAGGGCAGTTTTATGCATGAATTCAACTTTTATCAGATTTTCAAAAGAATTCCTGACCTAACAAGTTGAGCTAACTGGGGAAAGGGTCGAAACATATTGGAAAGTGTAAGCCACTGTCTTGATTACTTTTCTCTCATTGCAGGAACCAAATACCCAGTATTCCAAATGAAGGAAGGAAAGGTTTATTTAGCTCACTGTTTGTGGAGGTTTCAGTCCATAACCAGCTGGCTCCAAGGCAGGATGGCATAGCACTGGAGCAACACTTCAAGGCAGCAGCCAGCAAAAGCAGCCAGAACAAAAAGGGGGAAAGAGCAAGCTCTTTTCCTCCCTTATATTGTACACAGGCCACCCCCTCTCCAGGGTGGGTGCAGTAGCACTCACAAAATCTCCTTGCCCTCCTCTCACACAGGATGCGAATGTTTACACAGTAAGGACCCTGGCTCCCTGAGTCTCTTTGTTAACCTTCTAAACTTCTCACATTGACACAATGTATCAACCATAACAGCCACAGTGGCAGCATAATATTCATCATGTATGTGGATGCCACTGATGCACGACAGTAGTGTCCCTAGTACCTGTCATAGGCTTGGCACATGTGGGCATTGGACAAGGAGAGGAAAGGTCTTCTGTAGAGGGGGAGCTGGCAGTGACTAGAGATATCTGAGATATCTCAAGTCTGTTGAGTGAACTTGACCTGGGGTGAAGGGGCTAAGGTTCACTGGTACAGAGTACAGGTAGCACCAAGTGTTACGGTGGCCTGCAGGGGCCATTTCTGGCACTAGCCCTCTAAAACTGGCTCCTAACAGAAGTATGGGTTTAGGCTGGAAAAAGAGCAGTAACATAAAGCAAGAGAGGTACAAGGAAATGTTTTGGAGGTGAAATTAAAAGGACTTGATGGTTTAAAAAATGTGAGATTTGAGGGGAAAAGAGAAATCAAGGATGCCTTGACAGACCAGCTATATGTTGGAAATTTGACAGACTAGATACACACACAAGGAACCAGGAAGTGGTGCCTGTGGGAGGGGCCTGTGGCTGGCTGGGCAGGAGGTGGGAAGGGTTAGGCGGGCGTGGAGTAGGCAGACTGTCCTGAGGCTGTATAATCGGGAAACCCAATAAAAGTAGAAGGAATTAGAGTACACAGAGCGGGCCACAGGCTCAGGGGAGCATCTTTTTCAGATAGAAAATTCTTAGCTTCCTCTTCTTGCTCTTTTACGAGATTATAAAGTCAAGGATTACAGTCTATGCTCCTTAAAAATCCCTCTCCACATTAACGTAAGTAAGTAAATACTTAAGAACTGCCCCATCCATGGGGGTGATATGCAGAGAAAATGGGATACCTTCAGCATCATCACCTAAGTGGTCAGCGTGTGGCCAGCCCTGCCTGCGCGTCAGCGGCCACACTGACCATAAGGGATGCACGAGTTAACAACACCGGAAATGGTGCAAGGCCATGGCAGAAAGTGGGACTGAGACAGACGCCGTCATCTGTCCCCTCCTCCCCTGGGCAGCCCCATGCCACTCTGGTGGGCTCCCTGCTCTGGGAACAGGCCAGATGGGCACGGCTGTCCCTCCCCTCTGGAGCCCCAATGGGGAAGAGTCTGCTCAGCAGAAGCCAGGCTCCCGGGCAGTGCGAGACACAGGCCACAGAGTGACCCCCAGCTACCCACCGCCCGGCAGCATCATCTGGCTGCACTTGGTACTCCTTGGGGAGACGGCGGCTTCCTTCAGGAGATCTCCAGACACTCGGAGCCTCTGGAGATGCTAAGGAACAGGGCTCCTTCTGAAGTTCCAGTGGCTCCAAAAGTCCCAGAAAGATGTTGGAACTTGGGTTGCTGAGCCAACCAGCCTGCCGCCCTGGGTGACTGTGGTCTGGCAAGACGCGGCCACCCCAGGGCAGGTAAAGAAGAAGTAACAGCATCTCCTGAGATCCTGGCCATGTTGAAACTTAAGGCCCTGAGCCAACCAGCAACCAGCCTGCTGCCTACCGGGGTGCGGGCTTAGAATCAAACATACCACATCCCCCCTTCCCCGGCTAACAATTGGGATCCAGGGATCTGGATATCTCTTGGGAGGTGACCATAGGTGGTACAGCAAGTGGGGGGAGTTTCCTTCTTCTATCTCTGAAGGCAGATATTTTTATTGCTGTTTTGCTTTGTCCTGATTAATGGTGTTGCTCTATTCAATATTCTGTTTTGATGTGTTCTATAATGTTGTGTATTTCTTTTGATTTTGCTGTACCTAATAGAAGAACAACTATTGTGAAGATAACGAGATATACACTGGTACCTATTATTGTCCTCTTGACCTGCTGTGATGTTCTGTGCCAATTTCACTATACTGTCTCAATTGGCTTTATTCCATCCTGTTACTACCTCCAAGTTAATGAAAATTAAATACAAATAAAACAATAGAACATGAGAAAACAAGGTGACAAAAATACCTCCAAAAACTCCCAACTCCATCAAAACTGATCCATGTGACATGGATGACGAGAAACTCAAAACAAAACAACAGAATTATATAAGATGATTAAAAAGGAAATAACAACAACAAAACAGATCAGTAAGGTACTGAGCAAGCTGAACCATGATATAACTAAACAGATAATGTATTTACAAAGCAAAAGGAGGAAAAGAAAATGCGTTAAAGGATATAACTGCATGTATGTTTAAGTGTGTGGAATTGATAACTGTATTACCAAGTTTTTGTTGGATCGTTGAACAGAACTGTTTATAGCCTCACTGTTTGTTCACTTTGTATGCCTTAATTTTGTAACATGAACAACTATTTCTAAGAAGACAATATGTAATTTATCAAGTAGTGATTTCTTAATTTTTTTTTGAAATTCTGTATTATTTCTACCCTTTTTCTGTTTTGCTTTTTTTCTCTTTAAATAAAATTTTTTAAAAAGTCCCAGAAATAATTGCCTTCTGGTCAATGAAACAGATGTGTGCATGCGATGGACTCCGAGTTAGGGGGTGACATTTGCTCAGTTCCAGAACCCCATGGACAGTGTGGGGTTGCAAAGGGAAGGGTGGTCCCTGGTGTGAGCAGACTGGGAAATTCTGAGTTAAAGTTGCACCGAGATGAACATGTGCTGTCTGAGAAAAAGCAATCACGTTAGGCTACCATGGCTTTTTAACGCTGGAGTGTAAATGAGCTAGTGAAGTTAGCTGTTGGCAAATCTAAGACTGGAGGGGCACCAGCAGGGGGCGGGGGAACAGAGGAGGTGACAGGGACGCTGGATAGAGACACAAAAATACCTGAAAATTAGCCCCAAGTCCTCGGGGTTGAACCCCACCCTCACCGCTCAGCCTGGGGCAGGGGAGTGGAAATCACCCACAGGGTGGCAGCATGGCCTGGGGGCGCCAGGCTTGCTGGGTTTGAAGCCCAGTCTATAGCTCGGCCACCTGTAGAGTCCAGGCAGCTTACTGAACGTCCCTGTGCTGGTCATTCTCCTACCAGCTCTGAAAATTAGAGGAGCTCATGGAAGGGACTTCCTTAGGCCGTGCGGGCAATTACTCAATACGTGGCCGCTCTTCAAGGAGAAGGAGCTACTTGGCTGGGGTCGCCAGGCTCAGTGAGATATCACAGCTGCTGGGCAAACGCAGGGACAAGAGGCAGCGTCTTAGCCTGCACCTGAACAGGCTACTAATTGGGTGGGGCAGGCAGCATTCAGCACGGGTGCAGTCAGGCAATTCTGATACCGGGGTTGGCAGAGGGCAGTTTCGGGGGACACTGGTTCCAGACTCAGAAGCACCCCCCACTTTCCTGGGCCACAGCCCCTCTGCCCAGCTCCCTGACAGGCAGCCCACAGCACAGACCCCACTGCTGGCTTCCTCTGCTTTTTTCCCCCCTCTCACTTTCCCCAGGGAAAAGCACATCACAATTGCAGAGAGACAGAGACAGAGACAGAGACAGAGCTTCTCCCACTAAACCAAGCTGCACTTTGGGGTGGATTTTCCCCCTAGGGTTTGTAATGGAAATGCTGACATAACCTTTTTTTTTTTTGGTACCAGGGATCAAACTCACAACCTTGCACTTGCCAGGCAAGCACTTATGCCACTGAGCTACATCCTTGGCCCCACTGACATAATCTGAATTATGAGAGCCTTTCTCCGGGATCAAAGTGCAGTGACCTCGAAGACTCTGCTCTCCAGTCGTCCAAGAGTCCTGTGAAAGAAGATGCCTGGTAGAATATTCAGGGTGATCTATTATGCAGCTGCTTATCCTGGGATCCCATCTGTGGCCTTAGTGGGCTGGTATTTTGGAGAAAAAGAAGAGAAAGAAAATAGATGAACACCAGGCTAGGGAACCCTCGCCCAATCAGAGGCCAGGGCGGGCTTTCTCGTCTGCGGGCTCTGCATTTCCTATGACAGGAAATCCATTTCAGGTGCCACTGAAGCTTCAGGAAAGTGCCCGGGACTTGAATCCCAGGATTGAATCCGGCCTCAGTGCAGAGACACGGAGGGGTCTCACCATCTTCTCTGCATACTCGTAATGTGTCATTGCGAAGAGGTCTTTGCTACCAAAGGAAAGAGGAGAGAGAAAAAAGAAAAGAAAAAGTTCCTTGGAAAAAGTCATCTCATCCAAAGGGGTGGCGCCCTGCACTCTGGCCCCAGGAGCTGTCCCTGTGTAACCAGCGTTTGCCTGCAATGTGTGGCTCTCTGCCACCCCTGCCTGTCACCTTATCCGGAGAGGGCTGGTGGGGCCTCAGGGTTGAAGGCACCACATGCTCCAAAAGCAAGGTTGTTGTCCTTGCAAGAGGCAGGGCTGTCTGTCTGGGGGTGGTCCTGGGGCTTGAACCCACAGCTTTTACTGGAGCTATATCCCCAGTCCATGTCTGTAATTTTTACTGTGAGACAGAGTGCCACTAAATTCCCCTGACTCAAAATTGTGATCCTCCTGCCTCAGCCTTCCAATGCTGGGATTACAGGCATGGGCCAACAACACCGAGCCGTAACTGAATTTCTTAACCAAATGGAGCTCAAACCCTTGAGGAGGTGCCTCCATAGGAGCTGAGCCTCTTCTACAACACCCTGATTAGACACCTGCATCTCTGTAGGACGTGTCCTCCGTGGTCCCTCTCCTCGCCCAGGCCCCAGAGGTCTCCACTGTCCCTGAGCTGGACCTCTTCTGGGACCGCAGACTAGCAAAGCCACGCTTTGGTTCCCTGCAGTGTGTCAACAAAGCCTCTGCGTGCATCAGGGCCCCAGAACTGTGAGCCAGGGTTTCTGGCGTTTACAAGCCACCCAGCTGCAGCAGTCTGGATGGGCAAGGGCGGCTCCAGTCCCTTAGCTGCTGGCTGCTCACTCAGTGGCCCCAAAACTCACTAGAGTGTCCACTTTCTTCGCTCTGGAGCAGACAAAGCTTCTGGCTTCCCACGGGCGACTGAGGGACCCTCACCTGGGACCCCCTCTGCAGGGCTGACTTCCCCTCCTCCACCTGGCCCTTCAGCTGGAGTTTCCCAGCAGCCTTTGCCAGTCCCCAAATCGTTAATGATCCTGACCAGTGGGACGGGTAAGGCAGGCAGAAGAGCTCCAGCCCTGCCAGGGAGAGAGCTGATTGGCTCCAGCGAGCAGGCAGCCTGGGGCGAGGGTGGGCAGGTTTCCCCTGAGCCCTCCGGAGGCCCTCTAATTTATCCTCCCTCTTAAATTGCCTCAGAACTCCGATAATAAGCGCGCTCATAGTTGACTGATGAAATATATTCTTCCAAAGCAATTTTACAATAATCCTACTGTATGCTAACCCTGACAAAAAACAAAAAACAAAAAAAAAACAAGAAAAAAGAAAATCCTGGAGCCCAGCCACTCTAGACTGAGCAGTAATGACAGACTTTCATAATTAGGAGACGCAGTGTCATTTCTGAGCAGTGTTGTACTTTGAAATCCCGTATCAAACCGAGGACCGAGTATGTGATACCCGATTGATTTCAGATCTCAAGTCAGCGGCTGCAGAATAATGAGCTGCGTCTGTCAGAGCTGTTGGGATCCAGTTTAGGGTCTGGGATGGGAGGTGGGAGGCTGTGAGCCCCCGGGGTCTCTCCTGTGACCGGAGGGCTGCTGGGCTGGGGACAGGAGCCTCCCGGGCACCCAAGGTGCTACTTTGGAACGCAGCCTTTATTTTAGGTGCTGGGAGTCCAGAGGATCACAGCCCGGACTGGGAGGGGCTGGCCGTGTCCCTGTCCCTTTGCCAGGACTGGTTTCCACCAGGGAAGAACAAGGTGCCTAGGACTTCACCTGGGGGGTAAACGCAGCCACCGCCCGCCCAGCCTTCCAGGGTGCTCCCTGTCCTGTTCGCCCTCCTCACACCTCCTTGGGCACCTGGGGACTGTTACTCACCTCGCTTGTGCAGAAAGCCCGCCTCCACAGCTTCCCACTGCCAGGGTCCCCACGCCTGCAACTAGAGCCTTCAGGACCTCTTAGAAAGCCACACACACACACATGCAGCCACCAATCGGGGACAGTGGGATGTGTCCGCACAGCTGCCCCAGCCCCTTGGGCTCTGCTGGGTCACCCGATTCCTAAGGTCTCTCTCACCGCAAAGCCCAGGGCTCCTGCACCACTGCCCCACACCACGGGAGTCCCGTCCTATGTCACGGTCACAGCCTCACGGCCTCTCCTCAGTCCTCAGACCACATTTGGGTCCTCATCTTGTCACACCCTTGCACCACGATATTTTCTTTGTTAACGGAAACGCCATGGCCTGCTGATGTGAACGGCTAATGCCTCCACTAGTAACTTGGCTTACAACGCAGTCAGCGTGCGCCCTGCGTCTCTGTCCCAAGGCCGCTGTGAAGGTTTGGCGGGACTGGTGCGGGGCACAGCCCTGGAGCGTGCCGCTGGACACCACGGCTTGGCGGCATTTCACTGGCCCAGTCCTATGAGGACCGGGGACCAGCCCACGACACAGATATCTCATTGTCACCACCACATCCACACTTTCTGCTTGAGCCTTGCAAAGATGTCATCAAGAACTTTGCAAATGCCCTCATGAAAACTGGACTCGAGGGCTAAAAGACTGAAAGGAATTCGGTCACCTCACAGAACCCTTAGTTGCCCTCATCTTTTCCGCCTCCACTTCTTTCCCTCTGTCCCTGCAGCTACCTCCTCCCAGCCACGCCATGTGAGAAATGTCTCTCTGTGCCTGGCCCCCAAGTCATCGACTTTTCCAGTACCTTTTAACATAGGAGCCCTCGAAGCTACCTGAGGGACAGGAGAGAAGAACCAGGAAAGTTTCCCAGTGAAAGAGTAAATGGGTCCTCCGGGCTGGGGCGACCCAGGGTCGCTGCCATGGCAGCCCTGCACGGGAACAGAATCAGCCACCCACCCCCTAGCATAAACCGTGGGGTGGCTGCAGTTCAGCAGAACTCTGTTGACGAGCAATGACATCTCCTGTCATTGTCCTATCACAAAAAGACTGTTTTGCTGTATTTTCTCCCCTGCCATTTAAAAATGTAGCGCGCACAGGACAAAGGGAACCGGCAGGTAGGCCGGGTTCAACCGCAGTCATGGCTGGAAGGCTCTCGCTGGGCAGCAAAAGGGCATAAGCGCAGCCTCCAGCCTGAGTCTTTCAGCGCCAGACACACCGGGTCTTGGGCAACCCAAGCCCTCGGCTCTGTTCACCTGCAAGCAGGGACAAGACAGAGTGTGAGGCACCACCACACCCAGGGCTGGGTGGGTGGCTCGGGGAGCCGACCAGAACCCGGGGAGGCTGTGACCCCAGCCTGGCTCCGGGCTGTGCCTCTTTCACCCCAAGTGTCCCAACCGCTGGCTTGGAATTTCTTGTATAGACTGGCCAGGCCTTAAATGCACTGTGTCCTCTCTCTGCAAGGCCCAGGTGCTGGACTACAGTGCTCTCCAAACCCCTCGGGCTCTAAAATTCCCGAAGGATTGGGCCATCCCATCCCCAGGATTATCTAGGGCCCTTGGCTGCACCTCAAAGGACTCTAGATTTGGAGGTGCTTCAGAGGTCCCTCCTATGCATTTGTGTCTCATTTAGACGGGCTCAAGATCACTTCCCTCGATAAAAACTAATGATAAGTGATCCATACCCTGCAGATCAATATCGCCCTGTGTGCCACGGTGGAAAACCCACATGGTAAAACTTCGCCTCCGTCGTGGCAGGACTTGGAAGTCACAGACCTTGGGGAGCTGTGGGGTCCTAACAAAGGTGCCCTTGGAAATGAGCTTGATAGCAGAGGCCCAAGAGAGACCTCTGCTGCTCCATCATGTAAGGACCCAGAAATCAGGTCCTCCCAGCTCCGCCAGCGCCTGCGTCCGATTTCCCACACGGGACCTGAGGAATGAACTCCCGCTGTGATGAGCCAGGTCTACGGCGTCACCTCAGACCCCGCCTGGCTGTGCACACTGACTCTAAGCACTCCCACCACGGTCTCGGGGGGCCTCAGCCCTCTCTGGACTCATCTCTCCTGACTGGTGCTCTCATACTGGCTGTGACCTGGGCTTTTGTGACGATTCATTTTATGCACCATCTTGGCTGAGCTCCGGGGGCCCGTGGCTTCACCCACACAGCAGCCTCCATATCATGCAGGTATTTTTTAGGTGAGATCAACATTTAAATGTGTAAACTGCGTGTAAATAAGATTATTCTCCATGCTACGAACGGGTCTCGCCCAATCAAAGGGAAGGACTTCCCAACAGCAGTGTGAGGTTCTCCCAAGTGTAAGAATCCTCTGCTCCAGGCTGCCCCACCGGGATCAAGCTGCAACATCGACACTTGCTCTAACCCCAACCAACTGGCAACCATGCGGGCCTGCTGCGTGTGCGTGCGTGTGTCTGTCTCTCTGTCTGTCTATACTCTGGGGAACCCCAACTAATCCACTCCCTTTTTTGTAGGGCCAGGTCGGTTAAGAATCTTCTCTTTTTCTTTCTGGGGCATATACAGTGGCACACACAGTGTAGCTCTGCACATTCCAGGCTCCTTGTAACTAGCATCAAGTTACAAGTTGAAGACAACCCTCTGCTCTGGGCTTTTCCCGCTCCTCTCCCTAATTCAGGTAATATGTCCCGTTTTGTTCTCGGCTTCTCTTCCCTCTGAGACATGCTGTGTGAGCAGGGCTCCTTCCTTGTAAGGTTTTCGTTTGCTCCTAACCCAGATGAATTCCTTATGGTCCCAATTAGCAGTTCTCGTCCTTGTTTCCTCACCACACCTTTTGCACAGGAAACAGGTGATTCGTTTTAGCAGCCGGCGAAAAGCAGGCTCTTCCTTCTGCTCTTGCCTCCTGCCTTTATTGTTATTGTCCTAGTCAGAATTTGCAAAAGAAACAGATTTAATGCACAGGACACGGATGTTTACAAGGTTAGCTGACCGTACCCACCCCCAGGGATCCATGCCGTGCTAGAGACAGGAAGAATCCAGTGGGAGGCCTGGAGCCCTACGCCATGGCCTAGCCGGGTCCAGCCCGTCTCAGGAGGCCAAGGAGTCTGCAGTGGAGGGCTGAAGGGTCACAGCCCAAAAGCCACAAGATGGTGCCCGAGGCAAAAGCCAAGACGGGAGCTCCTCCACAGAGAACAGCAGCCATCCTTGGCAGGATGGCCAGAGCTCAGCTGAAGCCCCTGCAAGGAAAGGCAGCTGGAACGAAGCTCTCCCAAGAAAATCAGCAGCAACCCTTCCTTCCTGCTCTGCTTTTTACACCATTCCAACAACAATCTTCCCCAAAGGGGGTCTTCCATGCCCACAACCATGCTGACTCAGGTGGACAGTCAAATAACCAGCCCAGTCAGCTTGTCCTCAATAAGGCTGCCGTTGCCCCCTCCATCACCAGCATCTTCCTCCCGGGTGCAGATTTACATTGCAGGCTTTGAAACCTGCTGTGCTCTGCACCCTTCTGGGATTTCCGTCGCTATAGCTGCGTCATGCACCACATTATCGCATGCTGTTAATCGGTCCAATTGCTGAGTGCCAGCTTCAGAGACTCTCCGGATAGAAGGGCGGGTCTGAATGTCCCCAGGGACTAGAAACTCACTTTCCCCCGTGCAGCCCGGCAGCTTCTGCTCTGATCAGCCCCGGCTCTCCTGGAGAGGGCGGTGGCGCCCACCTAGAAGGCTACAGGGCAGGGCACCCACAGCTGAGCCAGTCAAGACACACTGTCCCAAATCTGTCTGTTTAAACCCAGAGGTGGTCAGAGAAAGTACAGCAAAAGATGTGCATTTTTCTGCTAATTTCTTCTAC
>PVJX010011968.1:0-51811 GCA_004027295.1 Dolichotis patagonum | reverse complement strand
TAATACTATCACATTGGTATTTAGGTTTCAGCATAGACGTTTTAGAGGAGATCTGTTTACTGAGCCAGGCGACCACATCCATTTTCAGTTCTTCACATCTGGAGCTAAGGCAATTCGAATAGCCACAGCAGCCTGGTAGATGTCCTTGGTTCGCGCTTAGCTCAACTACCTAGGAATGATGCCTGGGCATTAAAGGAAACCTGGGTGAATGGAGTGACCTATGGAAGCGTCAGCTTTTCTTCACGTGATGGAGAAGGAAATAAAATTTTTCCATATCATGCTGATGTGCTGCTGGATAGCCAGTCCTGTTCTTAAATATATCCTTTCCATATGACACATGAACTTGTTTGGCCCTTCCTAGCTGTTTAGTGTTGAGTTGGAGTCAACTTCTTCCAAAATGGGAATGTTTGGCTGAAGAATCACAAGCTTAATGAGTCAGATGTTCAGTTTTAGCAAGAACTTGATAGTAAGTTGTCAAATGAGTTGTACCTGGTAACTGTGTCAGGGAGGCAAGGAGTTTAAATCCTAAGGGGCACATCTGGGAAGGAGCTGTTTCCTTGTTAGAGGATCTAGTTAGCAAAATCATCAGCCATAAAGAGTGGTGGTGCCTGAGAGGGGGCATCCTATTTGTGGGCTCCTAAAGTAAGAATGTGTCACTGCTTGTTGCATGGCTTCTCATGTAGCCAGTTTGCGAACCATTCGGTTTGTGGGTTAGCCAACATAAAGGACTAAGTGGAATGTCCAAGTGTGAACTGTCTCAGTCAGGGTTCAACTAGAGAAGCAAAGCCAGTGGGAGAAAAAAAAATGCATCTATGTGTATACAAACACAGGCAGGTACACACACACACACACACACAGGAATTAGTTTACTTGATTATGAGTGCTGATTAAGCAAATCCAAAGCTCAGGCTAGGAGTTATAAAAGACCAATTTGAACAGGCTGGGGGGTATGGACATGTGCTAAGTTTGTTGTCCCAGGTGGTGGACAGAAGGGAACTAAGGGGAAGGAAGAGAAGTTTTGCATATTGTAGTTTATCCTGGCCCTGCAGACACATCACAGAGCCATCCCAGGTACAGACTGCAGTACCTAGAGTCCCACAGGGTGCCAGGCTCCCTTCTTGGTGGTGCGAGGCTGAAGAGTCAGCCGCTTTTCCTTGATGGTCAAAGGGATTGGGCATTGTGAATCCAACCATGGTTGGACTCTGCTGGTGGAGGTATGATCCCAGCAAGTCAGAACCATTGATACTGAGTCGTCCGACGGCGAGAAGTGAGTATCATTTTATGTAATTGGAACTTGGAGCATTAGAAATTAGGGGTGACTGGTTTAAATCCTGACCCACTGGCTGGTGCCAGATTGCAGGGGGTTCATCCTGCGGCTCTTCCTGAGTGAAGAATCCCTCTCTGGCATCATGCGATGCCAGGGCAGGGAAGTGCAAGGATCTGTGACAGATTGTGAACCTGTGGCACGTGTGCTGCAGTGAACTGTTTGTATTAGTGAAAGTTCTGTTACGTGTTCTTCATTTAATGTATGAGTTGTTTTTTCTAAGTTAAAACTTAAGTGTTCAGGTTTAATTATTGTGTTGGCACTTTGTGATAAATAAGTGAATTTTGGGTTGCAGTTTGGGTGCTTGGACTCTAAAAGATTCACCATCATTAATCCACAAAGTTACTTCCTGCTGTATGTTCAGATGCAGAAACTGCAGCAATACATTAAGTTGGTGTGAATGACCTTTTTCACTGGGTCAAGATAATTTTCTACTGTGCTTATAGTTTGGATCTTGAGTGTCCTCTAAAGACTCCTGTAATAATGGCTCGATCTTCAGCTTGGTGTTGCTAGAGGTGGTAGAGAAACTGAAAATGCTGCCTAGTGGGTAGATGAGTCTTGAGGATGTGCTCTTCAGGGATACTGTAGGACCTTGATGCCTCTCTCTGTCTCTCTGTCTCTCTCTCTCATTCTCTCATTCTCCAGCCACGAAGTGAGCAGTTTTGCTTTGCTGTATACTCCTGCCGTGGTGTGCTACCAAAGCACCCAGGCCAACCCGTCATGGACTAAAACCTCCCAAACTAAGCTGAAATAAACCTTTTCCCTTGATTAGCTCATTATCTCAGGTGTTTGTTCCGGCAACGGAAAGCCTACTAACGCTTCCCAACTGTGAAGCCTGTTCAAGCTTCATTAGTTCAGTCTGAGTACCTCTTCTCCTGGAGCCATGAAGTGACTTGGTGCCAGTGTCCACAGAAGTATGAAAATTTGACTGCCCTTTCTCAGGTTCTCCAACATACTTGGATGAGCGCCTAAGCTTTTAGTCCCTCCAGGGCCAGGAACTGTGGCCCACTCCTAATAATTTTTCTACTTAGAGCAGATATGAGGGTAGAAGACAAGGGAGGGGATCAGGGGATGTGAGAAACTGGCCCTGCTTCAGTAATCAAGGTGTGTTTACTTTCAATCTCAGGTAGTCTGTTGATTACTCATAGGTCAAACTAATGGACTTTCCATTCACACAAAGATATGCCATTGCCGACACCATTTGTTTCAGCTTTGGAGACTCCTGTGTTTATCAGCTGAAATTACATTGCCTTTCAATGGGTACCATGGAGCTGCCTCATTGTTATGGTAACATCCTTTTGTTCTTCCACTCAGAATAGAGGGACAACAGTCAAAGGCTCCCTGGGCAGCCTGTTTCAAACCTACCTTTTGCTACTGTGGGAATACTTCAAAGCTCAGGGGCATCTAAGGACACCTGAGGATGTGACCCCTCTTGTCTAATGCAGGTGCACAGTGGGGTGCAGTTTTATAACTACACTACAACTTAATGCCATGTCCTGTGCGACCAGCCAGCCAGTGGCGTCCTGAGAGGGGACCATAGGAGATTAAGAAATGACAAGACACATAATTAAAGGAAAGCTGCAACTGGGTGGGACGCTGATGGAGAAGCAGCAGTGCAGTGTTGGCCCCAGTGTCTTTATTTATACAAAGAAAAAGGGAGGCAGCGTGCCACAGGGTCTTAAGTGCAAGGTCTCAGTGTTTTGCTGAGAACACAGAAAGCCAAACATTTTCAGACCTATCTGTGCTGTAAGTAACAGGGAGAAACACCAAGGCTGGACACCTGCTGATAGGCACCTGAGTTAGAGGCCAACTTCTTTACACCGTCCGTCTCTCTCATTCCAAGTTCCTTGGACCAGCTTTGCTCTAGTCCCAAGGAGATCACAACCTCTGGCTCAACTGTGGCTTAGCCGCTTTCCACAATTTAGCACAGATAAACATGCATGCTCTAGTTACAGCACTGCAAGAATGTAAATATGAGCTAATGACCTGTATAAGAATTATTCCATAATGACACAGGTTGCTCTTGTGCTTTTGCTCTTATGCTGTTGCACTTTGCTGTTCTCCATGCTGCCTGCTGTTGTTGCCAATGTCTTGCACACGTGCACTCTTTAACGTGGGGACCTCACCCGTGAAAATCTTGATTACTCCCCCCGATCCCCAGCAGGCTGACAGCTAGTCATCTGCTAGACATTATTGAATGTCCCACACCCACTCTCGGGCAAGAACATTTGATGCTGAATCTAGAGAACCTTCTCATGTCTTCTAAAGCCCACAGAACCTTTGTCTTTTCGATTCCAGCAATCCATATTTCTGTTATCATCCCATTTTTGTCACCAGCTGTCAAGATCTAAAGAATCTGAGATTTTACCCTGCTTGCAAACTGACAAGTCTGCTGGCCGTTCACTAGGTGCTTGTAGAAGTACACAAACTTTACAAGCAAGTGGACTTGAGACAAAGGACTGTATTACTTATAGCATGTGAACATAAGCTTGTTAAAATGAAAACTAGACAAAATTTAACAGTTTATTTGAATCCAGAATGATTCATTAATTGGGCAGCAACAGAAAGTGATTCAGGAACTCCACTTTAGCAGTGTGAGCAGCAAGCTCTTAAGATTAAACATACAAAAACAAAATGGAGATGTCATTCACTACATCTAAGTGTTTGGTTTATTAGGGTACAGCGTGATGAAGCGTTTGCTTTCATTTGGAGGTTTATGGGATGTCTCTAGTTGTACAACCAGTCAGCTGGTTGGTTGGTTGTGGTGAGCTGAGAATTGTAGTATGCTGTTTTTGATTTTTGCTTGTAAATTAGTTACAAGGAATGTTTCCAAGTTCAAGTCTTATATAAGAGTTGTGGTTATACAGTTTTAGACTGATCACTTCCTTCTTATTTGTTTTAACAAGCTTCATGTTTCTATCAGTTCGTCTCCCTTTTTAAGTCCCATAGAAACACTGATGAGTGGCCCCAATGCATGCTGCCATAATTATAGCACCACATTTGATAATCCAAATCTTAACGTTGGCAGAAGATAACTGGATCAGAGACAAAAGCTTCTATTATTGG
This sequence comes from Dolichotis patagonum, assembly GCA_004027295.1. Taxonomy (NCBI): domain Eukaryota; kingdom Metazoa; phylum Chordata; class Mammalia; order Rodentia; family Caviidae; genus Dolichotis; species Dolichotis patagonum. The sequence goes on along the minus strand of PVJX010011968.1, from coordinate 47,421 downwards.
TGGCACAGCCAATAACATGACCTTGTCTAGGTCAGTTCTCTTGCCTCATAGTTCTACAGTCAGTGAAGTATGACCAAGATGTCATAGCTGTGGAACTCCCAAGTTTAGGCAGTCCAGATTCTTCATAAAGACCTTTAAACAGCTTTACTTTGAAGGGAGATATTTATATTACTGGAGAGTAAACAGCTTGTCCTCTGTTTTAGTGGGGGGTATGAACTGTCTTAGTGGGCTGCTCACTATACACATATCTTTGAAAGAGAATTAAGATTAAAAGCATATCTGCAGAAATGCAGACATGCAGAAATGTAAGAGACCCTTGGAGAAATGTTCTCCAACACACAGTACAAGAATCAACATTCTTCCTGATGATGTTGGATCGAAATATTCAGTGTGCCTTGCTTAAGAAGGAAAAGAATGTGAAATGTCTTGTACTCTGAGTAACTGATTTGAAGATAACAAATCACAATGTATATACCATTTTACCCCAATTGTTGTGTTTTGAAATTTTGTTTTATTTTCTTTTCTCTTTAAAATAAAGGAAAATAAAAGAACTGTTCTTTCCAAATAAGTAAAGTATCAAACATTTTGGAAAACTCAGCCAGCCAGAATCGTTTTGTGAGAGTCTTTCATACCTTGAGCAGAAACAGCGAATGATGGTTTAGTGTGTGTGCCTTAAACTGAAGGTCTGTGAAATTGCAGGTACTGATTTTCAGTAGGTGGTAACTCCAGATGGGAATACTAATCTCAGGTTATTTGTTGAAGCATTGCTTGTGACTCATCCATAGGAATGTCCCGCTGTTGAGGTCATTGTGCAGTAATTGATGATAGAACAGAAAAGGATATGTGTAGTTGTCAGATTTAGCTAGTATTTATTTTGGAGCTGCTGTGTTACTTAAACCAACAGGAGGAAGATTTTTTTTCTGCTGGTCTAAAAAATAGGTCAAAGACTTTAAAATCATTCATAAATTGCTATGTTAAAAGTATCTTTCTCAAAAATTTTAGGTCAGTGAAAGATGATCAGACTGATCTCTTTGGTGTATGCTACTTTGTTCTATAATATGAAACTAAGCTAAAAAAGACCAAGAAGTTATCAAATGTTTAATCCTCAGATGGCCCTTGTTTATAGTTTCATATTTTAAAAATCATGCTTTTGAAAATATTTAAAGCAAATTTTTGTAAATTTTTTCCTTTTTTAAAAATAATGATTACTTTAAAAATTGTTATGAAGATCCACTTTCAGAGAAAGCTTTTCTGTGTAAAAGTTTAAAAAAAGATTAACGTGGAATTGGCATCTTGCTTTTAGTCATAGTTTTAAATGTGAATTGATTATAATTTGTCATTCTTTTAAACTTTAAACTGAAATTTTATATAAAGTTATTAATTTGCCATGGTTTACTTTAAAAGGTGAACATTTCTCATTTACCTCTCAGCAGTAGGCACACTTCTGAGTATTTTTAGGAAGGATAATAAAAAGTATGTAGGTTCCCCACCATCACTTAAAGTTTAAAGCCTTAAAGTTTTTTTAAAATAAATGACATGTTTGAATGATATTTACTAGAACATAAGAGTGACTTATTTCCAAATCATTAGAGGACAATTTCAGAATCACTTGCATATTTAGTGATTTTTCCTCCTAGCAGAGCTCTATACTCTGTTTGTTCTTGAGGTCTTGCTGTGTTGCCCAGGCAGACCTCAAACTTCGGGGCTCACGTGATCCTCCTGCGTCAGTCTCTGGAGCAGCTGTGACAGTAGGTGTCTACCACCATGCCCCAGCTTTCTCTTATTTTTCTACTTGGTCATCTGTGCCAATTTAGTTACCTCACATAGCAGAACAAAAATATTTTGTACTCTTACTTATTTACTTGTTCTAAAAAGAAGGCAAGGGACTCTTTGACCTATAATATTGGTTCCTAAATCCAGAGGAAAATTAAGCATTTAGGGTGTATTACACAAATATTTTTGTGTATTCCTCGAGCTGTGCTTTTTTGAAAGCTGTGCCTTTTTCGTAGTGTTAAAACTGGCTTTCAAGCAAATTATTCATGAGAATTTGGGTTTTATAGTACTTTGTGAATGTATGTGTGATAAGATCTTGCTGTTTTGTAATGGTTATTCTTGACTCCTGGGCTCAAATGACCCTCCCACTTCAGCCTTCTGAGTGGCTGGAACTGCACTAACCCTGTTACCACTTTCCAGTATTTGAAGCAAGGATGGTCTTGACCTTTTCCAGAGAGAATGGAACCCAAAATAAGCTAAGTTTTAGAAGTTTTCAGAGTAGGAAAAGCACTCAAGGACCAACACAATTAACATGGAGAAGATCTCTACAGTGAGTAGACATAGTATCACACTGGCTAACCTTCCTTAGTACAACCAGCAAGTACCTAAAAAGTGGAGTGTATGAGTCCACCTACTCATTGGAATTTATCTCAAAAGCAATATTCTGGGTACTTCATTGGTTATTCTTTGACATTGCAGAGTACTGAAAAATTTGAGTCTCCCAGTGCTTTCATTCCAGCTGAGGTCAAACAAGGCAATGCTTTGGCTTCTTTCCTTAGCTCTTGTACTGTAAACAAATATCCAGTTTGTAGCCATGTTTTACTCATTCTTGATAATTTTGCTGATGATAATGGCCACAAGTGTAATGCTAGTATGCTGTCAAGTGTCCTAAAGTGCAAAGGATATGATTTGCCTAATGGAGAAAATACATGTGTTAGATAAGCTTTGTTTGGGCATAAGTTACAGTACTGTTGGTTAATGAATTGACAGTGAATATCAAATAAAATGTCTGTAAACAGAACATGGGTAACATGAGGCTATGAATGATTGACAAAACTGTATAAGCAGAGGCTCCGAGGAATCTCTGTGTTTCTCCTGGGAGCAATAGTTTAGGATTTTCTAATTCACTGTTGACAACCAACTTTATAGACCATAACTACTGTTGTTACAAGCAGCTGAGTTAGATAGAAATATTATAGGCAGTCAGACAGGGCAAGGTCATTGAAGGAGCCAGTGTAGAAGGCCGGATACCTTGCAACTATAGGGGAGACAGATACCTCCCACTGTGGGCCAGGCCTCAAGAAAAAGATCCAACAAATACACTCACATCCTAGGATTTGATATTCTAAGTAGGTCTCTATCACCCTAAGGAAGCCAGGAGTCACCCTCCCAACCCCCTAAAGGAAGAGTCACTGCTCTTTAAGCATGCACGCTTGCTACGTGACTCGCTTCCTCATTTGTCTCCGATTTTACCTGAGCAATTAATCTTGTTGGTTAACCATAATGCTGTCCCACCTTATGCCCACTTTGTGATTTCTCATGTTTTCTCCACCTTGGACCTGTCTCACCTTGGGGTTTTGGTCTATAAAAGTTCCTAAAAAGACAGTCTTTGGCAACCCACTTGGGACTCCTTCTGTCTCTCTCCCAGACAGAAGCTTTCTTTCCCCAGTAAATATATTCTGCTCTTAATCTCAGTTGTTCCTAAAATTCATTCTTTGATTTTAGATAACACGAACTCATACCAGACATCTAGTAGGTTGGGAGTTCCATTCCTGTGTATCACTGTGAATAATCAGAATGAACGTAGTTACTTCTTTTTGAGTTGATAGAGATCAATCTAAAGTCAGCAATCAAGTATTTTGGGAGCACAAGTTTGTGCTTATTGTAATCCTAACCTCTGAGGTTTTATGTGATATGCTAGGTTTTTTGCCTCAGAAGTCACCTTGCTGGTTTATGGCTTTTTTGTGGGGAACTAAAGGGGCCAGGAGCCTGATTGGGAAGGAGCATCGCTGGGTTAAGCAGTCTGGTGGCAGCTTGTCCTGGCTTTCTTGGGTTTCTACCACATACTCAGTACTGGAGGCCAAACGCCCTTCCAAGCTGAAGGACTGAAGACTCCTAAGCCACGAGTCCTCTTTTACTGTGTTGTCACCTGCTCTGATGCAGCGATAGTCCTGGAGAACTAGCTGAGTGCTCCATAAGGTACCCGCCCAAACTTGTTTTTTAGGTAGGGATCTTTATAGACCTTTCTAAGCCCCAGGTGATTTTACTTTTCAAAGCCCTGCCCTATATTGTATTATTCAAATACATTCATGTCTCTCATTAAACTGAACCTATATGTAATTATGAAGAGAATTGAGTTGTTACTTAAATATTAATTTTGGTTTAAAAATGTTTTGATATTTTGAACAAATGTTTTTCTCCAGGTCTCAAGCTTCTTTCTTCTTTTTTCCCCCTCCCTTCCCCCTCTCTCTTTCTGCTTTTCTTGTTCTCTCTTCCTCCTTTCCTTCCTTGGGATTCTAGGCTCTTAAGCATGTTAGGTAAGCAATTCTACACAGCCCTTAAACTTTTCCCTGGGCCCCAGTTTTCAGTATTACATTTTTCTATTCAGGAAAAGGAAGAATCCAGGTTTTCCTCAGCCTCTGATGGGCCCCTCCTCGGTACAGTGTTCTTTCCTTTTAGGAGCTGCTGTGTAAGCCCCTTAAATAGGTGACTTCAATATGGTTGCAGACACAGCTCAGCCAGTGGGTAGAGGCTGATGATCTCAAAGGTGCCCTGCAGAAGATGGTCTCTGGGTTGAGTCTTGAAGCATGTCAGTGTTGCAGAGTGAAGAGGGTGAGGTGGACAGGGCTTGGAGATAAGCCAGCGGTGAAAGGCTTGGTGACAGTGTGGCAGTTATGGGAGCCATGAATTGCATTGTCACTGGAGGAGAGTGTGACAAGTAGGTTGTAATGACAAATGCCATCCAAGAGTCAGGGAGAGGCTGAGTGTGGGAAACCATTTGTGTCATTTTAGACAAGTTCAGACATCTTCTGCACATATGACCTGCTTCTGGTGGCTCTTAGTGCCAAACACTAGGTTGATTTGGTATCTGTGAGTGCGTATCAGGAGTATAACCACATGGTTCTGGGTATTGGACCCAGCACCTCTTGCATGCTAATTGTGTCCTGTACCACTGAGCTACACCTCCCACCTAGGCTCCATCTTTGAAAACTTTCATCATCCCTCTACATCATCCCTCTACACTGGGACAACTAACCTTCTAACACATGAACCCTGTGGGGACACACTCAAACCATGTCCAAACCATGGCAGTGTCCATAGATTAATACATGCGGGGTATTTTAATTTGTATATGATGTAATTTACTTAAGTATTTTTCATTAATGTTTTGATAGATTCTATCTCATAAATTATTAGAAACATTCAGTGAAAGAAAATATTCCTGAAATGCACATATTTGTGTACATATTCTCTCTTAAAATGTTTTTGTTATGAGAAATTTCAAGCATATACAAATGGAGAATAGAGAAGTTTATTTAGTGGCTTGCAGTGCCGGAGATTGAACCCAAGGTTGTACATGATAGGCAAGTGCTCTGCCACTGAATTACCTGCCTCATTTTTAATATACACTCCCGTATTGTTTTTCCTCTGCCAGAGTATTTGAAAGCAAAATCAGTCATTATATCATATCATATATATCCCTTAGTCATTTAAGACAGGAAGTTAAAACATAGTCATAATTTCCATATAAACAGTATCTAGTACTATGCAAATCAGGACTCATACAAAGTCTAACTGTTCGATTGGTTGATACATTTAAGTTTTTCTAATTTAAAATCTTCCTCCCTTCTGTTTGTCATGCAATATATTTATTGGAGAAACCAAATTGTTTTTCCAGTAGACTTTCCCACCCTCTGAACTTGGCTGAAGGCATCCCGCTGTGCTGACTAAATGTCTTCATAGCCTGTCATAGCCAATAAATGGAGATCTGGAGGTTTGATTCATTCATTAAGATTGATTAGTACATTCAGATGTCAGCTCTTTACATCTCGGTCCCAAAGTTCCCTATCAGTTTTTACCTGATGGTTTAGCACCCCATCATTTGTTGTATTGCCTACATTTGTTACTTCTTTAGGGTTTCCAGGATGACAGTTTTTAGAAACATTTATTCTGTGATAATTGTAGTTTCATATGTAAGATATAATACAAAGATGTTCCTTATACATTCTCAACATTTCCTCCAGTGTAACATCTTTGCTTGAGTGTCATCCACTGTCACAACCAGGGGGTTGACTTTGATACCATCCATGGTATCAATTTAGATTTCACTAGTTTCATATGAACTGTGTTTGTATGTGTGCACATGTCTGCGTGTGTGCATTTACTTCTGTGCATTTTATCACATGTGCAGACAAATATAGGCAATCCCACAGTGAAGAACCAGAACACTTCCATTATAAGGAGCTCTCATGCTACCCTTTTATTGCCACAGCCGACCATTTTCCTCCCCTTGCTCCTCTGCAGGACTCCAGCTCCTCCCCAGAGACACTAATTTTTTCTGAATTTCTATAATTTTGCTATTACTGTAAAGAAAGATAGAGGGAATTTTACAGTACCTCCTTCTGAAATTGGTTTTTTTTCATTCAGCTTAATTCTCTTGCAAATCATTAGACGATACCCATAGCTTATTCCTTTTAGTATTTCTAACCATTCATTAGAGAACATTGGGTTGTTTCAATTTTGGAGAGTTATATTTGGATGTGCTATAAGCATTCATATACAGGTTTTGTGTCAACCTAAGTTTTCATTTTGTGGCATAAATGCTGGCTTAGAAGATAGGTGTGTTTAATTTTGTACAAAGCTACCATATTCTTTTTTTCTGAATGGCTGTACCATTTTGTATTCCTTCCACCAATGAATGAGATACTTAATTTTGCCAATATTTCAGTTATTATGTTTTATTTTAGTCCTTCTGATATCTTTGTAAATAATAATTTTAAAATTCTATTGTTCTTTCTAATTTTTAAAGGTATAATTCTTTTATAAAGAACTTTTCCTTAACAGGTGTTTGATAACCATGAAATATAGTCTTTTCAAGAAAGAAAGTGTAAAATGTTCATTTTTCTTTTTTCTTCACACCCCTCCCATAAGCCAATTTTCAGAAAAAAAATCTAAGTTTATTTTTAATTTTTTAATTTTTTGGTACCAGAGATTGAGCTCACAACCTCGTGCTTGCCAGGCAGGTGCTTATGCCACTGAGCTAAATATCCAGCCCAATTTTCAGAAAAAATAATGCCCTGTTAGCCTTTCAAATGACTAATTAGCTTTTTCTTTTTTTTTTTAAAGTGTTATTATGAACTCATGGATTTAGAATAATTCAATGTGTTTATCTTCTCAGAGTAAATTAGTAACAATAATTGTCATATGAAAGTGTAGGAAAATGTAAAATTTTGATTTAGTTTATCTTTCTTATGTGTAGAAAGGTTGTACCATGCATGTTCCTAGTAAAGTATATGAAAATATTTATTTTTCCACATTCTTGCCAGCACTGATAGCCAGTTTTTGATTTTTACCAATCTGATGGTGAAATTTTGGTTATAGTTTTTTTTTAGGCGGGTGTACTGCGGATCAAACTCACGACCTTGTGCTTGCCAGGCAGGCTGTTAAAGTTCTTTAGTTAGAAGAGAAGTTGCTCTTTTCACATTTATTGTCTTTTTAAGATTTAACTAATTTTCTGTTACTGTCTTAGTTACTTTTCTTACTGCTCAGGCAAAACATCCAACACCTAAAGTTAAAGGAGTAAAAATTTATATGACTCACAGTTCACAGAGGTTTTAGTTCATATTCCCAAGTCAGGGTGGCCTGGCAGACAGGAATCACAGAGGAGAAACTGTTCATGGGAAGCAGAAGGTAGCAACATAAGCAAGGGACGACCACAGCTCTTTCTATCTTTTAGATTTCATCCAGGCTACTTAGGGCGGGTAGCACTCACACTCTTAATCCCAGTGTTTTTGATCCTAGCATTGCACCATGAATTAATCCCAGTATCACATACTCTAGATCTTACCGCCTCTGAAAAAGCCCCACCTGAGGCCTTGAGGAGACATTTAAATATAAGCTATAACAGTTACCTTTACCCATGTTACTGTTATTTTCTTAAATTTTTGTTTTCTTATACCTACCTACCTTTTCCTTGAGGTATTCTGTTTTGTTTGCTCAGAACTTTTCTTACCTTAACATTAGAAAAACAGGTACCTGCTTTTGTGTGTGTGTGTGTGTGTGTGTGTGTGTGCGCGTGCATCTCTATGATTCTATTGTTAGGTTTAAATATATACTCTACGGACAACTTACTTCTGTATGAAGAGTAAGGGAAGAATCAAGCGTTATGTTTTCTCAAATGTGTGACCAGTTTTCCCAATGCCAGTTTATTAAATATCTTTTCTAATCAATTTTGTGTTGAACTCAAGTCCATGTACTAACCATTTGAAAAGAGGCCCAGTGAGCCAAAGACACAGGCAAAAGGCTTATTTGATAATCCTACAGAACCAAGAAGATAGCAAGCTGGTGCCCAAAGAAAACCATCTGAACCAAGCCTAAGTTTCATGCTCCTTCTGTCCTTAGACACAGGGGAAAGGAGGCTTAGGAAGGCTGGTATGAAACACTGAGGAAGCTGGTGGTTGCCAATCCGTGTCATGATGGTCCTGTAAATCTTGAAAATAACAGTTGCTCTTATTTTGGCATCTTCATCTTTGTTGATGAAAGAGAAAGATCTAATTAAGGAAGTTTGGAGTAAATCAACTTTTTGCTAACAATTTCTAGCAGATTCTGTAGAAGAGTAACATATCTACATGCAGAGTTGAACTGAAACAGTCTGACCTAAAAGTAAGATAGCAAAGGAGACAGAGACAATACAGAGACAGAGGGACAAAGCTTTGTCACCCTATTTTAGTTACCATCAGACCTACATAGGCCCAAATGAAAAGTTAGTGCTCCCAGCGCAAGCAGCCTTCAAGTCCCTAAGAAGTAACCTAGGTGATCATTGTCATAACCCGCACCTGTGTGGTGTCAGCCACAGCAAACCTGGGGGACTAACGATACGTTTGGCTGCATGACCTCAAAAATTATGATTTTTGAAGTCTGCTACAAGCGGGGAAGGTTGGAAGGTTTGCTTAGGTTTCTCCTTGGTTACAACTTGAATTGCCTCTTTCATACTAAATTCAATGTAATGGAGAGTTTCTGTTTTATATTAGTTTCTATTGATTTGTCTATTACTGCTCATTGTCACTGTTTACATTACTGATTTTTCCATTAACATGTTTGGTATTGGAGTTTGTGAAATTATGATACTCATATGAACTTATTCATGTGTGGCTGTTGCTCTAGAATTTGTGTGTGTGCACATGTGGGGAGGCAGTGGGTAGTGGGGGTGGTGTGCAGGCCTTGCGTGTGCTAGACGAGCCCACTACCACTGAACTACCACCGCAGCCTCTAGAATGTGTCTCAGTGATTGGTGCTGCCTCTTTTCTTCCTTGTGTGACTTCGTTGGCAAGGCTCATAACTTCCACCAGATGGATTTTAGAAATATTCGTATCAGTTTCCCCAAGCATCCTTTTTATATTTTGATTGGGATTTTATTCAGTTTATAGGTTTAGGAAGAATTGGTTTCTTTATAATTGTGAATCCTTCTACTTAAGCACATTGTCTTTCATATATTGAAACCATGTTTTTGTATCCTTAATATTTTTATAATTTACGCATGACTATTGTTTGTTTTTCTCTCTTTGAGGAATGCCTTTTAAATTTGATCAAATTTTTTAAGCATTTCAAAGCTTCTGGGGAAAATGTCTTGTTTATAATCTATAATGGGTTTGTAAGCTACCTCCCTCCCTATGCTAACTTGCTTTATTTCCCACTATTCTGAAGTCAAATTAGTTCATGATGTCCTTCTGTAAGAAGCTATTGTTTAGGGTATGTTATGGTGAATTTCTGAGGAATATGAGTTAAGTGTTGATCCAAGTTAGATGTGAATGAAAAGCTGGAGTTTTATATAAAAAAAGTTCAACTGTTCTAATGCAGTATCTGGGCAAATTTTTATTAAGTGACAGAACAGACCTACAGTTATAAAACAGTTTCCTAAGGCATGCATCTGCCAGTCTGCTGGGCCTCCTTGGTTGGACCATATTTGATCCATTTCACTGTGCTTGAGAATTTATCATCTTTATCTGCTGCTTATATGAGGTGCTTTAATGCTCAAACCTATCTATCCCGAGTGGAATTATAGTAATAAAAGCAGCTGCTATTTACCGAGGCCCTCCGAAATGCTCGGCACTGTCTTAAGAGTTTCACATATGTTGTTTTCTTAAATTCATTGAAGGACTTTTGAAGGAATTCTCATTCTACAGATCAGAAAGATATAAATAAGAGGTAGAATTGGGCCAGGCATTTAGCTCAGCGGCATAAGTGCCTGCCTGGCAAGTGTGAGGTCATGAGGTAGAGTTGATAGTTAAATTAAATATATGCAGTTCAGGCTCTTTGGGGCCTTGGACTGTATTTTAGGTTTCCCAGGGTGTGTGAGTGTGTGTGTGTGTGTGGGGGGGTTACTTGTAGGTATAAGCACGTGGGTGTAATCTAGGGGTGAGTGGAGGCAGAAGCAGTCCCAGCTGTAGCAAACCTGGTGATACTGTTGACAGAGACCAGGCTTTTATAATACAGTGCTTCATTCTCAGGAGCTATTTTCCATTAAGTACATTAACATGTGTTAAGTTTTTATAGATATTCACTGAACTGCATTATTTGGTAGATTCCAGGGTCACATTTTCTGAGGAGCACTATTAAGCTTATTAACCTGTAGACAAGATTATAGGGTAAATCATTATTTTGGGAGAAAATCTGTTTTCAGGTCCTTTAGAACTATTCATTTAATTATGAATAATATTCTACTTATAATTACAAAGCATTTTTATGTATTTAAATAGTTGGACCCTTTACTGTTGTACATAATATGCTATATACTTTCAAATTTAGCAAAATATTTTAAGTGTAACTTTCAAAAAATCTGCATAGTTGCCTATATTTTAAAGATACAAATACTGTATCATGCTATCTAGCAGTAGGTATATCATGGTATTTTCAACTTAACATCTCTCTATTAACTGTGATGTACAATAAGAGTAAGTACAGATAGTAAAACTTAAAAATGCAGAAGTTCATTTTATATAATGGCATAATATTTGTGTGTTACTTATGCATATCCTTCTGTATGCATTAAATCATCTCTAGATTATTTGTAATAGCTAGTACAATGTAAATGCTATGTAGTTAGTAATTATACTGTATCATTTAGGGAATAATGACATGAAAATAAAGTCTGCAGGCTTAGTATTGATGGAGCTTGTTCCCCAATATTCTCAATATGCAGTTGTTTAAATCCATAGAGGAAGAGCTCATGGAAAAGGAAGACTGACAGTATTAGGAAAAATAATACCTGTGGTACTAATAAACATAAGATGTAGAACCTTATTACTAATTGTAATTCAAAATAGTGATGAGATTTAGTACTTGTAACCAATGAGGTCTGATAATATCTAATGTTTGCAAGAGTGCAGAACAGTGAGAGAATCTAATCAGTGAGGGTGGGCATCCCAATGGATAACACTCTTGCTGACAATTTTCTGGTACTGATTTTCTGATAGTATTTCGGGAAACATGGAACTAAATTGATGTTTGAATCCTGGCTCTATTATTTATTAACCTTGTGACCTTGGACAGTTTATGTGATCTCTCTATACCTGTGAAATGGACATAATCCCTCCTGGTTTGATACGAGAATTAAATGACATTAACAAACTAGGCCTAGTACCTCATTTTAGGAAGAGATACAAATATACAGCTTCAATAACGTAAAAAATGGATAATACATGGAAGATATAAATTAGTACTGACATCCAGCAGCATGATGAGATTAAAGTGCTGCCTGTTGATAGTTGATTCTGATATGAATATACTTTCATCTCAAGGTTAAGCAGGAGCCCAGTGGCATGGAGAATCCAGAGCCGTCCTGTGTCTTCCATTTACCTGTGTTTGGCTGGTCTGGTCTTCTCTGTGTACATGTGCATGTACCGGTCTGTGACTTCTGTTCGTCTTCTGTGCTCTGTCAGTTTTCTGCAGGCCAGACATCTGTGACAGTGACAGAGCTCTCTGGGATCATTGTGGTTGCAGGAGCATAACCTTGAGACCCTTCTGGACACCCTGGAATCTGGCCTCCATTTGGGAACTCTATCAGTGACCAGAGAGTACAGAAGAAATCAACTAGGTACTGAAGAGCTGAGAGTGGGACTGCTGAGTAGGCACTTGTTAATGACTGAGTTGACTTCATTTGTTCTTATGTCTTCTGCCACAGGCAATTCTTCACATGGCTGCTGAAGAAGTGACCATTACAGTCCGTCTCATTCGTTCATTTGAGCACCGCAATTTCAAACTTGTAGTGTATCATGGAATTAATTTGGACCAAACTGTAAAGGAATTAATACTATTTCTAAAGCAAGGTATGTGACATTAGGATCATTTTCTTTTATTAGTATTTTGGAAAACAAAAAGGTGGCTATGATATTCATAATCTTTTTAAAAAGCTAGGCATGATGATGCAAGCATTATAATCACAGCATTCTAGAGGGTTGAGGTAGGAGGATCCTGACTTTGAGTCCAGCTTGGGCAACTTAGTGACTTGGTGAAGACTGACTCAAAAACCGAATTAAAGGGCTGGGGATGTAGCTCCGTATGAAGGCCCTGACTTCAGTGCTCGCTCTTCTCCCACCATGCACATGTGCAGATGCAACAATAGAAATACTTTGGAACTTGAGCAAAGTGCTAGACTGGCTGCTGTTCTGGGCCTTCCTTTTTTTTTTTTTCTTTTTGAGACAGGGTCTCACTATGCAGTTCAGGTTGGCCTTGGGCTCACTTTGTAGCCCAGGCTGGTCTTGAATTTGCAATGATCCTCCTGCCTCAGCCTTCCAAGTGCTGGGATCACAGGAGTGCACCAGAACGCTGGCTATTTTGGGCTTTTCTATCTGCTTGCCAAACTTTCTCAATGAGTAGTGTATGCATCTTCACCAGGTAGTGTTGCTGTCATATTTGACTTAAAGAATAATTAAAACCTAAGTTTACTTTAATGGGCTTATGTCTTTGGAGGTTAATTAACAAGAGTGTGGTAGAGCTGACTGTGTTACCTAACTAGGCAGGAAGGGAGCAGAGTCCTGAACAGCAGGGAAATCTGGAGAGGGGTTGGGTGATCCAGGTCACAGAAATAGCAGCCATTCCAATAGTGCTAGTTTATCCCTTTGCAAGAGTTGGCAAGAAGTTAATCTTCATTTAAATAGGTGCTCCATGGGCTTCTCACCTCTGTTCTTTCATTATTGAAGCATTCCAATCATTAGCATTTGATAAAACATGCAGCGTAGCTTTTAGTACTTTAACTGAAGTATGGTTTATATGCAGTGCATTGTAGATATCTCAGTTTGTGGTCCCATGGATTGACAAATGTATCACTTTAGTCTAATTTTTTTTTTTTTTACTTTGCTTTCAGACTTCTAGAAGAGTTATAAGAATAATATCTCTAGATATTTTAATGCAAATTTCCCCAACATTAGCAAATGGCATCCTTGGTTTTTATCCTTCTCTTTCCTCTTCCTTTTTTTTTTTTTTCCTTTTGGTGCAAATTGGGATTCAAATTCAGGGCCTCGAGCTTGCCAGGCAGGCACTGCACCACTTAGCTACATCCCTGGCCCTCCTCTTCCCTTTTCTCTCCCTCCCTTTCCTCACTACTGCCAACCCTTTATTTAGTTTTTCTTTCTGGGTCGTTTAGAAGTATATTACTGACATGCTGCCCCCTTACCCCTCAATACTTCGGTGTGTATTTCCTAACAAGAGGTATTCACTTTCTCTTACGTGGTAAAGTTTAATGTCAAGCTCAGGACGTTGACATTGTAACAATACAGACCTCATAGAGATTTTAATTGTCCCAGTTAGGTCTTCATTATAAGAGAAAATCTAAGATCCTATGTGTATTTAGTTCCTTTCATCTGGACTACTTGTCTAGCTTTTGTTGTATTTTATCATCTTACTAAATTTGTGTAGAATAGGCTATTTTTTAGAGTGTTCTTCAGTTGGGCTTCTCTGGCGTTTTCTGATAGCTTAGGTTTCAGTTCTGCCTTCTTGCAGGAAAAATCGTAAAAGTGCTGCTGGTGTCTTCTAAGTTCATCACATCAGACTGAGTCCCATTGCGGTGGTAACACATCAGTTAGCTAAGGTGGTGTCTGGCAAGTTTTCGTTGTAATTGAAAAGTATCTCTTAGCGATCTAGCCTGGGCTACATAAATCTCCTGTTACTTCTCAAACCTTTAGGGTTAAGTTTAACATTCTTTAGTGATTCTTGTGAGTGATGATGATTGATAAATGGTGATTTTCCTGATTCTATCACTTTACTTGTATTATCTTTTTGCAGTAAGGAAGAACTTTGTATGCTCTCTCCCTCATTTATTTAATGACTTGTTTATATCATGTGGGCTCATGGATTCTTTATTTAAAGGGTTATGTTCTCTGTTATCACTAGGAGCCTGTTTTCTTTTGTCATTTTAGCATGTCCCTATCATTCTTTGAGCACTGCATTCCTTTTGGGTGTAACAAGTTGTTCCAATTCATCCCACGGGCCTGGGATCAGCCCTTTCTCAGAGAGGTCTTATTTTATTATTAGAGAATAGTATTTGAAAAATCAAGATTTTGGTGTCAGTATGTGCACTGTAAGTGTGTTTAGCTGGCTTTTTATTTGTATTTATTTATTTTGTAGTACTGGAGATCTAACTAAGGGCCTCTCACATTTGAGGCAAGTGCTCTTTCACTGAGCTACCCTAGCCCTAGCTAGCTTTTAAAAAATATAGTGAATTGTCAAAATCTTACTTCCCATTTGAAGTAAATGGGAGATTCCCATTAAGCTTTGTAATAACAACAAAAAAACCTCTTCTTCCTAACTTTTCTAACTTTTCCCTGTATAACTTTGGGTAGTTTTGCTGTTTCGTGTTGAGGAAGTAGTAGGCATTGTATATAGATCTGTAAAGAAGACTCAGTCTGTAACCAAGTCTGTAACTCAGTCTGTAACCTTGATCAGTCTGTAACCAAGGGAAAACCTAAACATGAGGTGCAATTGAAAAATACAGTGAATGTTTAGATTTTTAAAACAAAGTTACAGTAAAAGACACATTGTCATTAATCCCCCTTGAAGTGCCCTGGCTTCAAACATACTTACTCCCATCATTCTTGCCACTTTCTGAAACAGTTTTGGCAGTTTTCTTTTGTGAGTGTCTTTAGCTGCCCTGTAGTGGGCAATGTCCTGAATCTGTCCAAAAGATTTACCTCTCATGATTATTTTGACTCTGTGAGCCAGAAATCACGTGATTTCAGATCTGCTGCATGAGTAGATGCAGACACACTGTAATATTTTCATGAATGTGTCTTTCCATTGCAAGGCACTTGGCAGTAGCATTTACTCAGGATTTCATAGAGGCCTATGTAGGTGTCTGATGAGTGACAAACAGTTTTGAATCTCTTTCTTCAAAGCTTTGCATGTCTTCATACTGACTCTGTCTCCTTTGCTACCTTAACCTTTGGATCAGATGATTTCTTTTCAGTACTGCATGTAAACGTTTAGTCACTTGAGAATGTTTGTCTGGAATTGGTAGTGAAGATTGATTTGCCCTACACATACTAATTTCTCTACCACATTCAAATTTGAAGAGACCAAGATAAGAATTGAAATACTGTCAGTGTTTACAGGAGCATCACAGCCACCATGTTTTACAGTGTCATGTTTTGAGCACAGGAGAGGCACTTAGAAGGCTCTAGCCATCAATCTTTTCCTATCCCAAGACCATCTCTATCCCTCTGCCTAAGGATAGAAAAAGCTTGAAACTTAACTTAGTTAAAATGATTTTTTAGGGTACTGATCTGCTACCATCTTGTTTTGCTAGTATCCTCAATAAATCTTTTTCTTTGCCCCAACAACTTGTCTTCAATTCACTGGACTCCTTTTTGAGCAGTGAGTAACAGATTGTGTTCTGTATCAAGTCTACTTTATAGTGATTATTTAAAGGATTTCATAGAAAGAACAGAATTATTCATAAAGGAACTACTGGGTAACATATAGTACATAGATTTCTATTAGTGTGTTCTTAATTATTATAGGAAAACAGTACTAAGAGGTAAGGTAGGAAAAACATATTTTTCTAAGTTCTCATGAGTTCTTATTGTAAGGGACCCCAATGACAAAAGGCAGATTAACAAGAGGAAAACAATTGATTAGCAAGTATATTCCATGTATGTATGGGCGATATCCTGGAATTCATTCTCAAAGAGAAGACTTTGCATTCCAGCTTATGTAGCCTCTGCAGGAGCAGTAGATTTTTAGAGAAACGACAAAGCAAAGACAAAGGACTTTGAGTCTTTAGGGTGGCAATTTGGTGGAGGGAACAGATAAAGCTAGGTAGTGAAGCTGTCTGGTGTAAACACTTCTACTGTGATCTGCAGGTGGGTAGGGTTTAAAGTTGTCTTTAGTGGTTAACCTTTGTTCTTCTAGGCAAAAAGGAGAGGGGGAGTAACCTGTGCTCAGCTTTTAGGCAAATAGGAGCAGGGATGAGAGCTTTTCTGCCTGTCTTGAGTGATGCTTATGACAAAGAGGAAAGTGTTGGGGTGGCATGTCCTGGTCTCCCACAGAGTCTGTCACAGAATGTCCTGCTTTTGAGAGATTATTAGCCAAAGCATATTCAGGTTTTGAATTGAAAATGATTTCCTATATTAAAAAAAAATTCTATGTCTAAGGGTCACACTGTTTCTTGCTGTTGATACAGCAAGTACTGTGATGTTCTTGGTACAGGCATGACAGGTTCCTCTTGAAGTCCTTGGGGAAATAAAACATAATTTTCAAGCTGCTACCTAGGCAGGGGAGGCTTCAGTCTCTCAGAGTTGCTATGTTCTTTTTATCTCTTGTATCAGAATGCCTTCCTAGCAGTGGTGGGGGACCATCCAAGCCAGACCAAGGCTGCCCAGGTCGTTCACCTGTGACATAACCATGGCAGGCACGTTTCAGCTGTGCAGGTGGGGAAATTTGTTCTACTGACTGTAACAGGCAAATTTTACGAATAGAGACGTTTTTGAGCTGCAGGTTGTTCATCAGAGCTTACCTTTGTCATCTGATTTGGGGTCCTGTGGAATGCTGAAACAACTTTGGTAGCCTGTGTGTTTACATTTTGTGGATTGTGTACATAACAAAGATTGAATAATATGACAGCAGAGTTTTCTGAAATACTAATGTTAACTAATTAGGTATGACATGACGAATTTTATGTAGGCTATCTCATTTTATCTTCACAGTGTCCCTTTATAGTAGGAACTATTATCCATTCTACAGGTGAACAAACTAAGCCATAGAGAAGTTAAGAAATTTGTCAGAAGTAACATGGCTAAAAAAAAGTATAGCTTCAAATCAACCCAGGCAGTTTAACTATAAGATTTGTACTCTTTGTATGTGTATGTATTTTAATCTGAAAAAAAAAGTCTGAATCTAGTGGAATGAAAGTGAAACATCATTATTTCCATTTATTTTATTATTAACATATATTTGCAATGCATGGTGTTTACATTCATTTTAAGGTGTTGGTACACTTCATATTCTCCTCTGCAGAAGTGGGTCATATACATAATCCACAGTGAAAGAAGGGGAGCGATACTCCCTTTTAGGGATAAAATATTTGTATTATTTCTATAGACCTCCTCTGCATGGGAGATTGTATCTATCATTTTGGTAGTTTGTTCCAATTGTTCTAGCTTTCAACATTGAGAATCCTTTTATTTGGCCTATTTGGTGTATTGTGTAGGCACGTGTGTGTGTGTGTGTGTGTGTGCATGCACACGCCAAGGATGCTCCAGGTTCACCTGTGTATTTCCTGTTCCAGGCCTAGACACCTTTGGCTGACCAGTGACGTTTACTATGGCCTGTGTCTAGATGTCCCCCCAGAGCCTCATGCGTTTTCAGAGGTGGTTGGATCTAGTGTGTGTGATGCTGGGATTGATTCGTGGTGCAGTGCTAGGGTCAAAGGCACTAGATTAAGGGTGGAAGTGCTGCCTGCCCTAAGTAGCCTGGATAAGATATAAGGGATAGAAAGAGCTATGGTTGTCCTTTGCTTGCTTTGCCACCTTCTGTCTGCTATGAACTGTCTCCTGTGCCATGCCACCTTGCCTTAGAGCCAGCCACTTAAGGACTGAAACCTCTACAAACTATGAGCTAAATAAACATTTACTCCTTAAAATTTGGGTGTTGGGTTTGTCTTAGCAATGAGAAAAGTAACTAGGCCAACCTCCTTGGGGCTTCATAGCTCCCAACTACCAGTTGAAGGGATTAAATTATATTTATTTATTCATGAGTATTTTTGAATGCATACCATGTATCAGACTGTATTTTAGGTACTGACAGCATAATGAAGAAAACAGGCTATACCCCCCCCAACACCACTGCTGCCATCAGAAACCTTGCTGTCTGCAGGTAGCTAGCACGGATAGGGAGACGCAGCTGGATCCGCCTGTGTGCACCCATGGCCACCATTGGAAGGTTTGCTTCCTGTGGGCAGCCAGCATGGGCAAGAAGACGTAGCCACATATGCCCTATGTACCTGCAGGCCACCATTGGAGACTCTTGCTTCCTTTGGGCAGCCAGCACCCATAGGGAGAATCAGACAAACACACTTTTGTGTGCCTGCCACCATCGGCGAGTCCTGGTATAGACATGCAGGCTGAGAGAAGCAGCAGCCCTGCTCCTACATACCCCTGGCTATCAGGGAAGCCTCAGTGTAGCTACACAGGGCTGGAGAAGCCCACCCTATGCCTTGCTACCTCCCTGGGAACCTGGGTTCAGAGAAACCCAGGTGCCTGTCCCATTCCCCTACACCACGGGGGGTAGTCAGCATGGGAAGTGCCTGGGGCTCCACAACTAGTTTGTTGGGAGGAATCCAGGAGAATGTCAAGATGAAGGAGCAAAAGACAATCTCAGACCTCCAGCCCACACACAATAAGACCAGGATATATATAGTTATATAGTCATACAGTCTACGTGGAAGGAAATGGAATTCACACACCTGAAGTCTCCGAGAACATAGCAACTAAATTAAAGAAACAACTTCATGAGACTGTAAAAGTAATCAGATCAGAAATAATGCCTCAGGTAAAAGCAGAAACGACAAACACAATGAAAGAATTGTGAGCATATCTAAAGAAAACATAGGTAATAATAAGGAGCATAGGAAAATGATGTAAACTTTAATGAACAATAAAGGGAGGGATTACAATGCATGAAACAGATTCAAAGAGATATCCAGGAAATTAAAAAGTCGATTAAAAACTGGCAAAACTGCTCGAAAGAGACTGAAGATAGACTTTGAGACCTTGAAGACGGGATCACAGCTAGCAATCATAAAAGGAAAGATCTCTTAAAAATAACAAGGAATCAGGAAATAACAATTCAACAGCTACAAGATGACACAAAGGAAAATAATTTAAGAGTGATAGGTATCAGTGAAGAAGCAGGGGTCAGCACAAATGAAATAAAAAGACTATTTACAGAAGTAATAGAGAAAACTTCCCAAACATGGGAAAAAGATCTGGCATATAGATATGCAAGGCATAGAGAGCTCCAAGTAGTTATAATCAAAATAAATCTACATCCAGACACATAATAATCAAGATCCCAGAAATTTAACACAAGAATGAAATATTAAAAGCTGTTAGAGAAAAGAAACAGATCACCTATAAAGGAGAACCAGTCAGAATCACAGCAAACTTATCAACACAAACCATCAAGTCAAAAACAGTTTGAAGTGAAGTGTTTCAAAGCCTGAAAGAAAACAACTTCCAACCCAGATTGATGTAGCCTGTATAACTATCTTTCAAAATTGATGGAAAAATAAGGTACTTCCATGATAAAGAACAACTGAAGGAATTCATGACCACCAAATCAACCCTACAGACACTGGTGTAAGATATTCTAGAGAGAGATAAAGATGACCATGGTTCCAGGAACAGCAGAGGAAGACTGCCAAATAGGACAGGCAGCTGAAGAAAGAGGAAAAGTGGAAAGAGGAAAAGGCCAATAGCAGGAGGACAGCATGGCAGAGACAAACCAATGCATGTCAGTTTAACCATTAATGTAGATGGTTAAATTCACCAATAAAAAGAAACACAGGGAGAGTAGATCAAGAAACAAGAATCATCAATACACTGTATACAAGAAACACATTTAACTAGAAAGGAAATTCTTAGGCTGAAAATCAAAGAAAACAATTGTTCCATTTGACAGGAGACCAGAAAAAAGCAAGGGTAACTTACCCATCAACTGAAGAATGGCTAAGAAAGATATGGTATGTTTATACAATGGAAAGCTACCCAGCTATAAAGTACAATAATCTCAAGGCTCTTGTGGGTAAATGCATGCAACCGGAGATCATGCTAATGGGTGAAATGGTTTGGACCCATATGGGTGAACACTGAGTTATCTCCTTAGCATAAAAAACTGAAGGAGTTAGTGAGATCCAAAAAGCACAATAGATATCAAAGTAATAGGGGAGGAAACACATAAAAAGGGAATGTGGTACCATTGTTAATTTTCTGTTATCTTGTTCTGAATTCTTGTATTGTC
This sequence comes from Dolichotis patagonum, assembly GCA_004027295.1. Classification (NCBI taxonomy): domain Eukaryota; kingdom Metazoa; phylum Chordata; class Mammalia; order Rodentia; family Caviidae; genus Dolichotis; species Dolichotis patagonum. The sequence goes on along the minus strand of PVJX010011968.1, from coordinate 26,919 downwards.
ATTTTGTTAGGTTTGGTTTTATTCTGTCTTGTTTTGTTAGATTCTACTGTGTGTGACAGTATGGGCAGCTATGATAACCATTGTTGATTTCCTATTATTTTGTTCTGAAGTCTATAATATTTCCATTGTTTTGTTTTGATTGGTTTTATTCTGTTTTGTTTTGTTTGACTTTATTACATGTGATGGTATGGACAGCTATTTTGAAGAAAACAAGACATCAAGGTAGCCATTGTAGATTTCTTGACATCTTGTTTTGAAGTCCTATAATGCTTTCATCGTTTTGTTTTGATTGGTTTTATTCTGTTTTGTTTTATTTGATTTTATTGTGTGTGATGATATGGACAGCTATTTAGAAGAAAACAAGAGATATTATAGTAGCCATTGTTGGTTTCCTATTATCTTGTTTTGAAGTCCTGTAATGCTTTCATCTGTTTGTTTTGATTGGTCGTAATCTATTTTATATTGTTGGATTTTATTATGTGTGAAGGTATGGACAACTGTTTTGAAGAAAACGAGACATTATAGTAGCCATTGTTGATTTCCTGTCATCTTGTTTTGAAGTTCTATAATGCTTTCATTCTTTTGATTGGTTTTGTTCTGTTTTGATTTTATTGTGTGTGAAAGTATGAACAACTATTCTAAGAAAATGAGAGACAATTTGGTAGCCATTGTTGATTTCCTCTTGTCTTGTTTTGAAGTCCTGTGTCGCTTGCATGATGTTCTGTTCTGATTTGCTTTATTCTGTTTTATACTCTCTAAAATAAAAAAAAGAAAAAACAAAACAGGATGTGGTCTATGCCTTTGTGAGACCAGTCTTTGTTAATCTGTCCTATGATGGACACTGTCCTAGGTTTTCAGCAAACACCTAGCATCTTCCCCTAAGGAACCTATCAGTTGAGAATAAAGAGACAACAAGGGAAACAGAAACAGACAAAACTATACCTGTAAAAAAAAGGTCATGTAGGCAGTAGTATCTGAGGAGACGTCTCCTGCAGACATGGTGGTTAGCAATGCCTCTTTGTGGTTGTAACACTGGAGCTGATCTGAAGGGCAAAGAGAAAAGGTACCCCTGTATGTCTCAGGTGTGGTCTCTTCTCTCTAAAGTCTCTAAATGATATGGGTGCAGCCTCATAGAACCATCTGTTCCTCACCTCACCCTCTTCCTCAAGGGTTTTCATTGTCTAATCTGGAAACATCAATGGCAATACATTCAGTGGATTTAATTCTCCTTTTGGATGTTTAAATACTTTTCTTTGTTCTGCCTGTGATTGAGAAATAAGATGGATAAAATGAAGTGTACATGATCTGGGAAGCCTAAGCCAGAACAAAGAGGTTTCCTTGGTCCCATGATGTTTTAAACACTGGAGATTTTCACCTACCCCCAGACTTTTTTAGCATTTCCATTGAAATATTTAGGTGTGACCACCCCGGGCCCACATACCTATAGCACCATGATCAGTGAGAACTACTAGACGGCAGTGCCCCAGTGAGGTAATATTCTCAGACCTCACAGCTCCCCCTTGCTGACCTGCTTCCCTAACCCATGGCTGGAGCAGCATTACCCCTGAGTTGGAAAAGTGTGTCAGCCAGAGAAGACAGAGGCTGGCCAAAACTTAACAGCTCAGTCACAGAACACAGAGTGGACACAAACAAAGCCTATAAGCAGCCCTCATCCTTTCACTCAGGTGGCAGAAAGCATGTGACCTGTGAATGTATTGCTTAGATCACCATCACAAGAAATACCTGAGTCCTAGAAACCTGTAGAGCTCTGTGTATCATCAGTGGGAGACAGCTATTTCTCATGGTGACTGTGTTCTGCAATTCAAGATAACGTCCTTTCCAAATAAAACTGTCTTCCTTTCTTTTCTTTTTTTGGGGGGAGGTACCAAGGATTGAACTCATGACCTCATGCTTGCCAGGCAGGCACTTGTGCCACTGAGTTATATCCCCAGCCCCTGTCTTCCTTTCTTAACACCTTGTCTCTACCTAATTAGATGGCAGTGGTGGAATGGCTAGATCAACGAGTATATGCACATGTAATTATGATACACGTTATAAATTGGCCTGGGCTGTTGGGAGCAGATGGACTTGGTTCTGGTAACATTGCTATCTATGTGGCCCTGTTTGACTGAAAGTCATTTCAGAAGGTTTTTATTTTGTATTTAACTATCTTCTGCATGTAGATATCCACTTGTTCCCAGCACCATGTATTGAAGAGACTGTGCTTTCCCTAAATATGTTCTTGGCAGCTCTTAAAAATCAGCTAGTTGTGTGTGAATTTATGTCTATGCTTTTTGTTTTGTCCCATTGGTGTAGGCTTTTGTTTTTATGCCAGTTTCATACTGTTTAGATTACTGTAGCTTTGTGGTTTATTTTGAAGTCAGCAAGTGTGATGCCTTCAGCTTTATTCATTTTGTCAAAATTTCTTTGGCTGTTATCTCTGCTAAATTCTTGAGGTGGAACGGGTAGGTCAAGGAGCATATGCACATGTTATTTTGCTATGTTATGAAATTGTCCTCTGCAGATGTTATATGGTCAGATGTTGTTTGTTAAACTTGCTATTGGTTCTTGGAATGTTTTACAAAAATTACGGTTTTCTTTGATGAGCTAGAAGATTTATTTTGTAGGTTATCCAAATTTTAATTAGAGTAATATGATTATTCTAGATCTTTGGCTCCTATTAATGGTCATAGAGTTTTCAGGCTGAAATTTAACACACATAAATCTATATAGGAAATGAATAATTTGTCTCACATGTAACTCACAGATTTTAAGTGTACGTAATTACTGGTGTATTTAATAAACTCCTAGTTTTTAAAATAGTGTTACTGCATTCTTAGTTCAGTTAATAAAAGCTTAGCATCTTGTCTTATTGGTGGATCCATTTTTTTTGTTGACCCTTAGATTTTGATGCCATGTTAATTTCATTTTGTGTTTTATCAGTTTTTTTTAAATGTAACATAGTCTGTGGATATGGAATAGAACTAAAAGAACTTTGCATTTTATTGGAATATTTTACATAATAATATTTCTCTTTTAGATATCCCTCTGAGGACCAACCTGCCACCACCATTCAGAAATTATAAGTATGGTAAACAATTTTTTTACCCTTTTAAGATGAATATTAGTATAATTTTGCATTATATTTAGTTTTTTGCTGATATAAATCATATTTAGTTTTAAAAAGTTAAGTAAAAACCAGTTTAGAAGTTTATTTAGGAATATAGGAATCCTAGTATATTATCAAAGTCAACTGTAATTATGTAGGAAAGTGACATACATGTTTGTGAGAAATTGCATGTTTGACAACCTTTTATCAAAAATTTGTTTCTTTATAGATAACCAGAGAAGGGAAAATAATTAAGGATGAAGCATTAAAATATGAGATTTAACATTTTAAATGCTACTAGCTTGAGCATAATATATAGTAATTTTATTCATCATAATTGGCAAATTAAAAATATAGTAATAAAATGCTAGGCCGGGTGTTATTCCATGTGAAGATGGTACAGTTACCAACCCCCATCATAGTGACACTCAGCCAACTTGAGTTTGAGACTTGACTTGAAAGTTATGATGCACCTAATAAATATTTCTGTTAATTGGAGCAGACAGTTTAAACTATACATTTTTTATTACCTTAGATAATTTTTCAGAGTGGCTTTTCAGTCTGTTCCCATTCAGTAGGGCAACTTGTGACCTACCATCCTTTGAAATCACAATCTTCTCCGTGTGCCTGCATTTTAATATCCAGAGACTAATTGTGAGGTCATAAGGGGTAGTCAAGCAGAAGTTGAAGGCACTGAGTGGAAAGTACTTTGATTTATCAGACCTAAAGAATTTACATACTCAATATTGAATAAGAGAAAGGAATAAAAGGCATGATTAAGGTAAATATGAAACTTCTCACTTGTGGCTTTCATGGCTTTTGAAGTATAATGCCTTGAAATATAACCTTAAACTTGAATCAGCCTACAGATGCCGTTTCAAATTAGAATAGTTGCATAACATTTCCCTTTCACATGTTATGTGTCTATATGCAAACTTGTGTTCCATGTAAGTTATTACAGAAGGCAAATTTTAAAATAATGAAAGCATCAGAATACCTGAGTTGCCTAGAATCATTGTGGTAAATAATGGCACCTTTTATTTAGATTATTCCATCTCATTAACATCCTTTCATCCTAATATTTCTGCAAATTCAGAAAAAAATGAATCCATTTGTTAGGAAAGAAATTATAGAACCACTAGAGTTTTGATAGACTTCAAGTGGTTCTTTGTTTCATTTTGGCTCTTTAACAATCTGCTGCTTTGTGTTGAATAGGAAAGATTGGAGTGTTACTTTTACACTTGTGATTGTCACCTAGGAATACCTCATGGCCTTTGGGAACTGAACACTTTAGTGGGCTTTGGAAATTGGAAAGAGCACAGAGTCAGATTGCAATTTTGCTAGTTACTGTCTCCATGCCCTTGGGCACTGGGCTGGCTCCCTGGCCACGCTGTTTCCCAGAACCCCTCCTCCGAGTTAATTGACATCTAAAGCTATTATTGATGTACTACTCAGTGCGGTTTATTTTTAAATCCTTATTGCCTAGACAGTGTGCATATTATGTTGACTGACATAACGGTGTCTTGCTGCTAATCCCTGTGTGTTTCATAGGGCTGTATGAAATTAAACTGGCATGTGCCAATATGCTAAATGTCCCATAAATATAAAATACTATGTTTATACTGTGCTTTTTCTCAAGGAATTTGCATTAAGGAAGCAATGCCTACAGATATTGTTTTCAGTAATAATGAGTATTCTTTTAAGTAAGTCAAAAAAGTGAAGATTATTTGATAAAAACACCTTTTGCTGATTTGTCATTTTTCCTTTCTTACCCTCCTGTCTAGTTTCTGTTGGATAGAAAATCTGGTGAAATTTTCTATTCAAAACACTTTTTTCTGCTAAAAGAAAATAATATAGCCTTCTTATTGTGGGTTTATTGAAAATTATTTCTAATTTAAGGGCTTACTAGCAAAACATAGAACACTATTAATATTTATAAGGTCAAACTATAGTTTTACGAATTGATTTAAATAGATGTTAAGCTTTTATTAAAAACATTACTGTTGGCTTCTCTAACTTGGATCAAATAAGAAACTGAATTCTGTTTAGTGAGAAAAAATGTAAGTGACAGAATAATAAGTAATGCAAAAGTCACATTTGTTTATTTTCTTATGTCTGTTAAGTGTATATTTAGCAGTTGTGACACGTTTACAATCCTAATGTGCATATTTTACTTAGGTTAAATTTATTTTACTTCTTAAGAATGTAGAGTTCTAGTTCTAGGGGTTTGGGCTTGTGTTAAAAATTTCAATAGGAAAAAAATTGCAGTAGTTGAAAGCTGACTAAAATAGGGGTGCCAGTTCTGATGATAGGTACCCTATTCTTCTGTAGTATGACAAAATAGTTAAATATATGCCTGTTTTTAAATTAGATCTTTTCATTTCATGTCACTGTGGGGATGTTTTGGTACAGTGTGATGGATAGAAATAAATTTTAAAGTTGAGAGTAATCAGATGTACATTGCAATCATGATACAGTCATTAAATGGTTAACTAGAACTGAATGGAGAATTAGAAAGGTTTGGAGTTTAAACCTATTCAATAGCTGTGTGTACTGCCCAATTAAGGACTGACTACTGCAAAGTTAGAATTTTACCCAAGTGTGGAGAATTTCCTTACTGCAAAAACATAGTACTGACTTGGGCATAAACATTAAGGAGTGAAGTTGGGTTTGAGTCATGCAGATCAAATGGTATAAGCCTCTGCAGTTTTTGAAAACCAAGAAGCAGATACTGACATTCTCTGACATTAGCAGCCTTGCTCCAGATACCATTAATCCTAGGTAATTTTTGAATTCTGAGTGATAATACTTTTTCAGTATGATTGTTTGACCTCTTGTGTATCTAGCCCGAGTGCTTTCATAAATGTTTTTAAACTGCTTTTGTTAATGTCTATCGTAATTTAAGGTTATACTTGTTATATATACATACACATATAATTTTTTACAGTATTTACAAATTTTAGCTTTTAGTGACTCTAAAACACAAGAAGGAATAGTTTGACTCATTAACCTTCTAATCTTTTTATTTCTGTGGTGCTGGGGATAAATTTAGGGCCTTCCCACTGAACCACATTTGTAGCAATTTTAACATTTTTTTTTTTTTTTGATTCAGAGTCTCACTAAGTCACTTAAGTTGTCCAAGCTGGCCTTGAACTTATGATCTTCCTGCCCTAGCCTTTTAGAGTATTCGGATTATAGGTACATACTACCAAATCCAGCACTTGTTTTCTGCGCTAAGGGCAAATATGCTGAGTTGACTTCAGGTTATAATAAAAGCACAGTCATTGTGTGTCAAAGGTCAGGACTTTAACTTTGTACTTTTATCTGTGTGTGTGTGTGTGTGTGTGTGTGTGTGTATGTTTGTTGGTGCTGTGGATTGAACTCAGGGCCTTACATATACCAGGGAAGTGCTTTACTACTAAGCTATATCTCCTGTACCCTGTATCTTTGTTTTTAGTGATTTGCACAAGTACATTTTAATTTACTATATAACAGATTTTATTTGAACATGGTCATAAGGCAAGTATTACATTTCCCAGTATCATAGGAGCCTCTTCATCTCAATAATATTTTCTGTATCTATAAAGAGACTTGTTTTTTTTCTTTCAGATAAACTAAAGATTATTCATCAAGCACATAAATCAAAGGTATGTTCCACATGCACAGTATCTTGCACATAGCAATAATCAGTAAATTATTAAGTGAAAGGACTCACGGTTATCTCAAATCTTTTCCCTTATACTTGCATTTTTAGTTTTGGAGATTTCTTTTCTACAGCCTTCCTTCCCTGCTAAAGAAAAGTAAAAGCTAAGTCATATATACCTGTTAGTAGTCAGTCCTTTAAAAAAAGTGTTAATTAAAGCAAAAAGCATACCATGTTATTTATCTAGCACATATATACATAAGAATAAGTATATAACTTCATAAATTCAGGTTACATATAGAAGGACCCATGTATTATCTGGAAGTCTGGTCTTTCTGACTTTCTTAATTCTGCACCAGAAGAAAAGGGTCAAGAGCAGATCCCTAATTTGCTTGTCTTGACACTGGCTGTAGAAGGCCAGGATGGCATTTTGTTCTACGTAAGCCACACTCTGGAATTCTAAAATCGTCTTCCCTGGTCAGAGCTATTTTTTTATGTGCATGTCATATATTTACATTGCTGTTTTCTTACCTGGTAGAGTGATCTCTGTGTACAGTCACAATCAAAGGCTTGCTTCTTATTACTGACAGAGTGGTCTTTTTTCTTGAATCTCAGGGGTCTTCTGTAGACTTCTCATTAAAACACTTAACTTACTCTACTGTATGAACTGCTCAAAGACAAGGAACTGTATCTAATTCTTCATCCTCTTGTATCTCTAAAACCTAGTGCAGTGCCTGAGTCATACTTTTTCTATAACATTTTTGAATGAAGTATTTACTTATGGAATCATTCTGTTCTGTTTTCTTCTGTAGTCCTATATATGCTTCATGAATTCAATGTCCAGATAAATATGTATACCACAGATCATAAAGCAAATAGCACCATGCACTGGTAATTTTGTGGGTTTTTCATTTTTCTTTTTCTTTATAATCTATCCATTATCAAATACCTCAAAACGTGCTTACATGTGTCTGGGGCCGAAGTGTGGCATTTGCCCCTTTTATAGGTACTAGAATGTTCTGTCACTGTATCAGCCCGTAGATCTCATCTGTTTTCTCTTCTTCAGTCCAAGAGAGTTTTCATCTAGGCTCCTAAAATACAGAAAATAGTAAGTGTGATTCTATTTTACAGGGAAGAACTATCTATGAATATATTACAAAATATAAATACAGTGGAACAGTATGCTTTTTGGAAAAGTTGCAGAGCAAAATACATCATGTCAGTCTCCCTTAAACGTTGCATTTTCACCTTGCTGGGCTTGTTCCTAGGCTGGTGTTTCCTAAAAGGACTAATCAGTAACCTTTCCTTTTACTGAAATGAAGAACTCATTCATCGTGTTCAAACAACCTGTGTAATGACTTGTAAAGAATCAGAAAGTTAGGGACCAGGGCTTTAGCTCAGTGGCAAAAGTACCTGGTGGGCAAGCACAAGGTTGTGAGTTCCCAGGTATCCTCCTGCCCCCCCAAATCAAAGTTCTCCTTCTGTAGTTTAAAAGAGAAAAACCCTAGACTGTTAGTGATATCTGAGGCACACATTCTACTCTGGTTTGTTATATACAATTTTCCTTTGGGGTAGGTTCCAGGACCCAAATCCACAAATGCTAAGTCCCTTAAATAAAATGGCACAGTCTTCATGTATAACCTATGCACAACTTGCTGTGTGCTTTAAATTATTTCTAGGTTACTTCTAATACCTAAAAAAATATAAATGCTATGTGAATAGTTGTTATACTGTATTGTTTAAAGAATAATGTTAAGAAAAAGAGTGGATATGTTCAGTATGGACACGAGTGTGGGCCTGACCGTGTTTTCAGTCTGCAGTTGGTTGAGTCTACAAAGGCCCAACCCTTGTATGCAGAAGGCCAATTGTAGTTGTAAACTTAGGGCTATTTTTCAAGTTGAACAATGCATTTACTTATGGGAGGATTTGCAAAACAAATTAAGTTACTTAGAAATTTCCCAGACTATGGACTTACAAATCTACAGTAACAATTTTAGTTACATACAGACTTTATATCTTTTTTTTTTTTTTTTTTTTTGGTACCGGGGATCGAACTCACGACCTTGTGCTTGCAAAGCAGGCATTTAAGCCACTGAGCTAAATCCCCGGCCCCAGACTTTATATCTTGAGGATGATTCTGCAGGTTTCCAGAGAATTCCACATATTTTTACAGATACAGTTTTAAAACTTCACCTATATGTTCTCCTTCATACCTTTTCTGACTGCCAGACATTTTTCTCATTTCCAAATAATCGCTGTTCCTTCATCTTCTGTTCCAGCCAGGCTAGTGATTTTTCTAGCCCAGCTAGATTTTTACTTTCATTAGCCAAAAGGAGAGACTTCTCAGTAACCCTTATATGTTAATGAACTCATTTACAAAAGGCATTTCTTCCATTTCCCTGATTTGGGAGGTCTAGAGACTTTCATAATTACCAAGTGTTCTCAGAAACTTTTTCCCATCACCACAGTAAGAAAGCTGTCTGGATACGTGCCCACCACAGCCTCCTATTTGGACTACGACCTAATGTTGAGACGATGAATCCACAGTAGAGTGTAAATAATTATGACTGTGTGGTGGTTATCAAGAAACGTGTATGTGTTTATTATGGATTACAATCAGTAGACTGCTTATAGTCAGAAGGAATTTCTATCGAAAAAATTGGAAGTAAAAACTTTTTTCTATCCTGTATTTAGTGTGTTTGGAAACCATGTTAAAATTATATGAAAGGAAGAAATTTTATCGTGGAATAAACTTTAAGAAATAGAAGGTCTTATTTTAATAAGAACATTTAAAAAAATTTTATATTGTGCTGGGATCAAATGGAGAGTCTTGTACATGCCAACCAAGTTCTCTACCGTTAAGCTATACCCCAGCCCAGAATAAAATTTTAGGAATGGACGGATGTCCTTTTCTTCCCCTGCCACATGCACACTTGAAAAGAGGAATATAAACTCCTATACATTGCCCGGCTCTATTAAATAAGCTCATTTTAAGATCTACGCATTTTGTTATGTTAAAATCGCCTTCACTTTAACAAAGTAGAACATGCTGCAGGGAATCCAAAATAAAACTTATGTAGAAATGTTTAGTATATTTTGTTTTACTTCTTTTTTAAAACAGTCTTGCTATGTTGATTCAGGCTGTGCTTAAACTTGTGATCCTTCTGTGTCTGCCTCCTGAGTGCTGGAATTATAAGTGTGTGTGTGTCATCATTCCTGGTGATTAGAATATTTTTGATAGGAACATGAAACATCTTGAAGATACCACTTCCCCCCTAGTTATAAATTTAAGACCACCTCAATAAAATACTATAATAGTTTTGTATATGTATAAAGAAGCTGATTATTAAATTTGTAAATTAAAAAGGAATTAATAACTCTCCACAGCAAACGTAAACATTATGGACTGCAAGAATGTACAAATAAAAAATCAAAAGTAAGTAAAAATAGGAGAATTCTAAATTCTAAAAAATAAATGAGGGTGACCTCACCTAATATTATATTAAGGCATAGTGCAAAGCCATAGTAATTAAAATGGTGTGGTACTCTAACATGAACTAGTAGTTCAGTGGGACCAACTTCAAAGTCCAGAAATAGTCCCAAACGTGTGTGTGTGTGTGTGTGTGTGTGTGTATATATATATATATATATATAGAGAGAGAGAGAGAGAGAGAGAGAGAGAGAGAGAATGTGTAAATAATGGCATTTCAAATCTATAGGGAAAAGATGGAAGATTCAATAGATGATATGAGACATCTGGATAGACATCTAGGAAAACAGTTAAGTTGAATCTGTATCTTTTACTTTATGCCATAATAAATCCCTGCTAGGTAAATGATGCAAATGAAAATTTAAAACCACAGATGAGGATGGAGGTGAAACAGGTTGAGCCTAAATTAATAATTTGTTCAAATTGGGTGCTGGGTATAGAGTGAGGAGGTTCATTACATTATTCTTTGTATATAAAATGTTGAAATTCTCCACAATTAAACACTTAAAAAGGAAATTCATAAAAACATTTGAAGAAAATGTGTAACTTGAAATATAATCTTGGAGCAGAGACAGTCTAAGTGTGACAGAAAACTGGACAAACATAAGCATACATTTTACTTCATTAACTTATTCAATCAAATTTAATTTGGGACCTTTTTTTTTATTTCTAAAGAAATGCCATGCCTTCAATTCACAGTACCACAAAAGAAAAGAAAAGAAACTATGAGAAAAGTCCAGCAACAAATAAAAAGTGGGGGAAATTTTTCTAACTTCTAGAGAAGACTCATTTTCTTCAGTTTATAAAAATAATTGTAGCTCAGAGTAGAGTTTGTTTAGCATGCAAAGACTCTGAGTTTGAGCCTTAGCATTGCAGAAAAGAAAAAACATAAATGCAAATCAAGCAAATTATGAACAGGTTTACTGAAAATAACTACAGATTAAGACTGCATTTAATCTACATCTATCAGATTGGCAAAGATCAGGAAGTTTTGGTAATACTGTTGGCAAGCGTATGTGGAAACAGGTACTCTCAGTGATTAGTAGCATTAGTGTAAATTGGTGTGGCTGTTCTAGAGAGTTGTTTGGCAACATCTGCTAAAATTAAATTTGCACACAGTTCTGTGACACAGCAATTCTAGCAATTTATCTTAGAGATAAAATTAAACATATGCAATTAAATATATGTAAAAAGATACTCATTTGCAGGAATATTTATAGAGAAATATGTTGTAAACAAAAATGTCCATAGATAAAAACAATGTGCTTATGTGTTTGTCCCTTCAATGAAAAATGCTGCAGCCTTGATTAAGTTATATGGCTCTTATTGATGCAGAATGATTTTAAGTTGGTTTCAAGAGAAAACAAGATGTTAAAACACAGCATTTTGTAGGCTATTTGTGCATTGTACATTCAGAGAAAATTTGAGAAGGATGCCCAGGAATTAGTTCAAGTTCTCTGGAGGAGATATAGGTATCTGGAGACAGGAATTGAGAGGAGACTCAATTTTTTTCACACTTACTCATATGTACTTAAAGAATTTTGTATTACCTATTGTAAGTAACTTTGTTTTTGGCTGTGCTGGGGATCAAACATGTTAATAAAGTACATATTAATAAAAATGATTTTTTAAAAATAAAGGCTTGTACTGTGGAGTTCAAATCCCTGTGCTCGCTAGTAACTGATGTTCATGAACTATAGAACAGAGATACTGGCTTCCAGGTTTCTGTTTTGGCAGCTGAGAGGCCTTTGTGTTGCCTCTATCTTGGCCATATTGTGGAAATACAAGACATGGCTCAACAGCTGCATTCTAGTTGGCAAGTGATACTGTGTGCTCAACTGCTAATCACATCTATGTGCTGTTCAAGACTTATACCAACTCAAGATTTACTTCTTTTTTGAGTTCTAACTAGCTTTGTAAATATTGTTACAGAGCAAGTTCATCTATGTCCACTTTAAATTGCACATAAAAATATTATAGTTAATATGACATGGGACCCAATCCCTGCTCATTTGGGTGGGGGCTCTGTGACTTGGGTAAGATACCTTTGTTCATGAACTTAATTCTTTCCACTATTCGGGTTGCAGACTCTATTGAATAAGAACCGAATCACATTTCCCATATGGGGAACTTTGAACCTAACCATTGAATTTGCTTTGGTTCTTGTCCAATTTAGTTTGTGACCAGAATTGTGGAGAATTAAGTTCATGAACTAAGTTACCACTGTGTCTGTAGACTTCAAACCATTAGAAGTAAAGTCTCAGAAATCAGACTGGCCAGAGCCTGACCCCAGGTCTGTTGCTGAGTAGCCACATACACCGGGTCTCTACCTTCTTGCTTTCCTTTCCCCTGGGCTGTTGAACTGAGGAATTGAGAAGATGGTGATGACAGTGACAACAGAACAGTGCCAGCCAGCACAGAGATACTGAGGTTTGTATGTTTCATCTCACATTATCACACCAAAGGAGATGAGGAAGATGCATTTGTCCCCCTTTTCTAGAGATGGGGAAACTGAGCCTTAGAGAGGTTTTGCAGTTTGTAGCCTGAGTGTGAACCCCGAGTAACCCAAAGGCCCAGCTATTGCATAGCCCTGCAGTAGCAAAGAGGTGAATGCACTTACTAGGTGTGCACTGGATATCCGCTCCCTCTTCTCATTACCGTAGTGGGAGTGGAGTGGGACTTGAATTGTTGCTTTATCTCTAGGTAATAACTCCTGTCTTTGAAAATTCTTATCAAATGTGAAACCCATATCAGTATTGATAAAATGTAGATCTTTCTTTTTAGACAAATGAACTTGTATTGAGTTTGGAAGATGACGACAGGCTCCTGCTGAAAGAAGACAGCACTCTGAGAGCTGCAGGAATCGGTGAGAAGAGTGCTGTGTGTGACAGGAGGAAACCCATTTTCCTGGCCTGTGGGGGGAGGCCTGGCTGATTGCATTTGGGCAGTTCTCTGCACGCAGCTCCCGCCCTGCTGCTCTTTGCACGCCCCTCACTGTTCAGGGGAGGATGAGGATGATGTATGTTCTGATCATTTGACCGAGGGTAGTACATACCTGCTTTCCAGATGAGCAGAATGCAAGTACTTCTTCCCAGAAAGTTCGCTCAGAATTCTGCTGAGGTCCATTTTAAATGATTGACAGGTTATTAGCACCACCTCTGCTTACTCTCATCAGTATCATTTGAGCCAAAGTGGATGTAGGAGAACTGATGTAGAATAACGAAATGAGATGTTGTTTGTACAACATGCAGTGTGGTGTTTGATAGTTATCCAAGTCACTCAGAGCCAACCAGTGCATGGAATTTAAAATAGTAGCCTTGTGTGTGCAGTTGGGGAGTTGCCCAATTTAACCTTTCAATCCAGACTATGCATATAGTTCTATTTTAAAGAAATGCTCTGTGACATGTCTTAATGGCCATTAGATGTCACTGTTATTCTACTTATATGTTTACCTAAAGATGGTGTGGCAGTAGAAGAGTGACAATTAGCAAGGCAGTGTGAATAGTGAAAATCTTGTGCCTTTGGCAAACCTCCCTGGTCAGGAACCATGATGGAGTCTCCAAGGTGACACTTCCTCATTCCTCTGTGTACACCGCTGGCTAAGCAGCACTCAGAGAGGGCCATCTTGGGAGGCTGTACGTTTTCTGACTGGTATTCTGTTGAGTTATTTAATTGCACATATCAAGAATTCACTTGTGAGCAATTCATGCTACTTAATGTGAATTCCTCATGTGGACTTTTCTGTGTGAGTAGGATTTTTAATAGCAGGCTGTAGAATTTTACACTTTTTTTGTATGTTTAAGTCTACTGGTTGGTAGAATTACTACCTTTTCATAAGATTGATTGTTATTTGAAAAACACTATTTAAGTTGGTGTTTGTCTTGTCAAACACCATTATTGTAACCTGTGTTATTTAGACCCATGGCATCTAGCAGGTAGCCCTGTTTGTTGTTAAAACATAAAGCTATAATGAAAATCACAGACAGGGATGTGGGAATTGACAGCCTTATGAAAAAACTGCAACAACAACAGGTAAGATTTTATAAGGTGGTAAAGTCAATGTCTCAGGTAAATGGGAAAAGAATGAATTAGCCAGCAAATTACATTTCCCATTACCAGCGCAGTCAGGAAGATAAATTTTAAATCTTTATGTAAATCATTATTTCAAAATTAAATTCTGTGTCGATTAAATGTTTCAGTGTAAAAAAAATGTAAATGCGTAGCTCAGTAATTTCATAATCTTGTGAGAAGTACTTTTTGATCTCAAAGGTAGAGACCATAAAAGGGTAAAAGTAAGAAATTTTAATGCATAAAACCAAAAAATATAAATAGCTAAAGGGGAGTAAACTATGAAAAAATTTTTAGCAAACATGACTGATAGAAGTTATTAGACTGTCTTTATAAAGCTCTCTTATAATTCTAATAAAATAAATTCTACTAAAAGGAATAGTTATGTGAAAAACAGTTCCACCTTATTAGTAACAAGAAGTAGAAGTTTAGGGGAGTCCATGGAGTGGGGAAACATACTCTGTACCTCTGTCAGAAATGTCTTTTCCCTGATACTCTGTAGGTCAGACCTAACTCTGTCATATCTACCCCTTAACCAGCAAAAGCATCTTCTTCAGCCTATGAGGTGCTGTACCGCTAGAGGGCTGGATTCTCATTCTTTGTTGTCTTTCCTGTTTATAAATCTCTGATGTAGAACTTTATTTCCATGGAAATAGAATTTATTATGTGATAACATTAACATTTAAAATACATACATGAATATCTTCATATGTGTATATAGACGTAAGATTGTGTAACGAACTATAGAAATGGTTTCTTGGAGTGTTGGCATTACCAGTAATTTTTTCTCATTTTTCTCTATATTATCTAATTTTTACATGATTTTTATAGCAATTTCTATGAGTCATATGTATTCCTTGTAAGGAACCAATTTTTACAAAAGAAAATAAATCCCTGAATATAGAGTAATTGGTTTGAGTGAAGTCTTTGCTTTGTGACCTTTTGTGAGCCACATGACCTCTCTGAATTTCTAGTTTATTTCCTATAAAAATAGAAATAACGAAACCTATTTCAGAAGCTTGTCATGAGGGTTGAGTAAAAGAATGAAGATCTCCGAAATAATGTATTTAAAATGCCCTTAAACCGGTTTATTCTGGAGAAGACAATTGGCGAATATTTTGAATTTCCTGAAATTGTGTTGGTACATTGTCATTAATTTCAGACTGACTCACATAACAAACTAGCCACAAAGGCAGGAATCACATTCCTCTTTTTGTCATTCTTATTTGACCAGAATCACATCCTTCTGGTGGGTTCCCCACTCGTCTCAGGGTGGTGCAGGGACTGTACACACCTGCCCCACCAGTCCCTAAGCCGGGCAGCAGCTTGGCCACAAGCAAATTCAGCCTAAGCTGTGAACAGTTTCCTCTTTGTTTCCCAGAGCGATGCCTGTCTTCCTGCAAATGAGCCGAAGTTACACCTGGGGAAGGAGATGTGAGGGTCCCCAGACAGGCACAAAAAACTCTGTGGGGGAGTTGAGTTGTAAAAATGATACTTGAAGGGTGTGATTTTTCTAGGGAAGTTTCCCTCCTTTTGTCCTGTGTCTGGTTAGGTTTCTAAGAGAAAAATTCGAAGTCATCATTCTGTCCTTTTTACCACTTGATCTTACTGTAGGGCTGTCACTCTGCTATCATAGCCAGTTGCCATGGGAATACTGCCAGTGTAACAAATTTATCACCGAGACTTTTCTGCAGGACTCATAAAAGGAAAAGAAAGACTAGGTGGAGGAAATTAGGGCAAAATCGTGTTTGAAGATTCCTTTTCATACAGAGTGATTCTCTATTTCATACTCTGCCCTTTTATCTGCAGTGCAGATTGGCTGTATATATTCTACCCTTGTCAGTGGAGATTTTTGCGATGAACTTAGTGCTAAAATATATAAATAAGATTTGCTTTCTGGAAGGAAGAAGAGGGTTTTACATAGAACTTGAAATTGTTTATGATTTAAAGGATTTTTTAAAACCTCGTTCTTAATAATTGTAGTTTTATGGGCTAATTCTCCTAAGTAATAAATTTGCATACAAGCTTTTGTTTTAGTTTTTTACATGTATAATGCTTTCATTTTACTGCATTCTCAGGTTAGCTCTTGAATCTGCTTTGGTTTAAGAATGGAACTGGCAGGGTAACTCTTCTTAAAACCAGTTATGGTTTATTGGAAATATTTTTAAGCAAGTTATAGTGGACCAAACAGTAAGCACTTATTTGAGGGAAGATTTCTTACCAGCTCGGGTCCTGTAATAATTCCAAAGCTCCTATGTGGTTTGCTTTCATTCTGTTTCTTCTGTCCAACAACCCCCGGCACCTGCACCGCACGCCTCGTGTTTATCACCCGTGCAGCTAACATGGTAGGAGTCCTTGCTCCCACTTTATCGTGACTGTGTTTCCAGTTGTTTTTTCTGGAGGTTTGAGACCTTTGCAGTCCTTGTGTGAGTGATGACACCTAAAGACATGCCCGTTTCCTTCCTATGACAGCGTGTCCTGTGCCGGTCAGCATCCACAGCGACAGAGTCCTGTGGCTGGTAACACAGGCACTGGACTGGAAAATCAAACGGCTCCGGAATCTGAGTGCAGCTTCATGGATTTTCTGTCCCCTGTTATTACTAATCTTTTTTTTTTGCAATTTTATTTTTTACATTTAAAAATTATTAATTTTGGTACATAATTGCAAATATAATGTATTTTGGTACACATACAGTATTATGTTCAAATCAGCATCATTAGCATATCTCACCTCACACATTTATCATTTTTAATACTGAGAACATTCAAAATTCTTTCTTATAGCTGTTTGAAATATACGACATTTTCCTGTTAACTGTAGTCAGGTTACTGTGCTACAGACAGTAGAATGTATGCCTCCCAGTGTTGCAGGCAGCTGAGTCAGAATTTTATAGGCAGTGAGACAAGGCTAGGTTCTCAATGGAGGCAGTGCAGACACCTGGCAACTGCGGGGGAGACAGACACCTCCTGCTGTGGGCCAGGCCTCAAGACAAAGGATCAAACAAATGCATCTACATCCTGGGGACTGATATTCTAATTAGTTCCCTCTCACCCTGGAGCCACTAGCCTGTCCTTCTAGGGGAAAGGTCACAGCTCCAAGAATGCCTGCTTGCTACGCGACTTGCTTCCCCATTTGTCCCTAATGTAATCAATTTTACCTAACTATTGATCTTATTGGCTAACTGTAGTTATGTCCCATCTTATGCCCATCTGCTTTGGGAGTTCCCAGTCTTCCCCCACCTTGAACCCATGGTTTTACTCTATAAAAGTCCCTGCAAAAGACAGAGTTCTGGGCAACCTGCTCGGGTCCCCTTCTGTTTCTGTCTCAGACAGAAGCTTTCTCTCTCTCAGTAAATATATTCTACTCTTCACTTCTGTTGTTCCTAAAATTCTTCGATTTTAGAGAACACAAGCTTGTACTGGACATAGTAGGTTGCGAGTTTCATTCCCCTATATCACTATCTAACTGTAATGTTTTACCCATTGACTAATCACTCCCTGTCTTACCTGATCTCCTGCCCTTGGTAACCCTTATTTTACTAATTCTATGAAAACAACTCTTAATAGCTTCTACATGTACGAGCATATACTGTTGTGTTTCTCTTTCTCACTTATTTTTCTGCACACAATGTTCTCCAGTTACATCTGTGTTACATAAAATGACAGCATTTCTTCCTTTTCGTGGCTGAGTAATACTACCTGGGAGTATGATTGTTCCTCTCTTTTTACTCTCCATTTGCTATGTGGAAATTACTGGTTCTTACCCCTCCTACGAAAGGTTGGATTGTGCACTGTTTGCTTTCTTCAATCTGTAGTTTCACAGCTTCTCTACCAGCTGATGCAGAGCAAACATTTGAAGCATAATATGCAAAGCACAGTGGTTGAGACCTTTTTGTTGGATGGTGGCCTCTTAGCAAAAGCTTAGAAGTAGGTCTCAGCTGTGAGCACTGCTTTGAATGATTTATAGATTAGTTTGGCAAAACTTGGGAGGATAGGTACAATATTTTCCTGGAGCAGGAGAGAAGACGAAACTTTGTCCTCCTCGTGGGTCTCAGATTGCTCCATGAATTGCCTGATACCCATCAAGTACTGTGATTTTTTAATCTGTCATTATTGTCACATGACAGTAATGTGCCCTGATGGGACCACAAAGCCCATCACATGTTTTGGTCTCCATCCTCCAGATAGCAGGGGTGGTGCTTTATATGACCAGTGTGAAGCCAGAGATCTAGAAAGCATGCGAGGGATCTCCATCAATAGATAACTTTGAGATAGATTAGTTGAGGAGTTTAAATACATGAATTTAATTTTTTGTGGGTTTACGTTTAACATTTTTTTTCTAATGTTTTTGTATTTAAAGACATTATTAGTATTTTTCTGTTAAGGTATGCATGTAACTGGGTGTGGTGGCACATCTATACTCCCAGCACTCTGGGAGGCTGAGGTAGGGTCACAAGTTCGAACCCAGCTTGGACAATTTAGCAGCTTAGTAAGACCCTGTGTCAAACTCATAATTAAAAAAGAACTAGGAATGTAGCTTAGTGCAGAGGCCTTGGTTTCAATCCCCAGTACCACAAAAAGCAAAAGATGAACAGGTGTGTGTGTGTGTGTGTGTGTGTGTGTGTGTGTGTAATAGAGAGAGAGAGAGAGAGAGAGAGAGAGAGAGAGAGAGAGAGAGATCTGTTAGGAAGCTTTATAAA
The DNA here is from genome assembly GCA_004027295.1 of Dolichotis patagonum. Taxonomy (NCBI): domain Eukaryota; kingdom Metazoa; phylum Chordata; class Mammalia; order Rodentia; family Caviidae; genus Dolichotis; species Dolichotis patagonum. The sequence goes on along the minus strand of PVJX010011968.1, from coordinate 7,909 downwards.
ATTATTAATTTTATATCCAAACTTTTCTTGGCTTGTTCATTTCATTAAACTTGAATGTCAGTATTAAAATGATCCACAAATGTATTTGGAAGGCTTTTACTTGATCTCGTTTGATAGTAAAACGAAGGGATGAAGTGGCAGTGTATTTATTGGATTTTAGATTGCACATTCATTTCAGATTCCCATGCCAAGGCCCTGTATACCTGACTGCACTGCCGCCTGCAGCACATTTAATTTAAAATCAGGTGCCCTTGGGGACCAGCGCATGGAGGTTTCCAGAGGGTCTTTTCCCAGCCGTTTGTAAAGGAACCATTTTAAATAGAATCTGGGCAGCAGGAGTTTGAGAGATGATGATGAAAAGAGTGATTATGGAAAGGTCCTGAAAATCATTTGTTATTTGTTTCTCCTTAAATCAGCAAATCAATTTGCACTATAAATTCATGAAATCGTTCTCTCAAGCATTCTCAACAGAGGTTTAAAGATTTTTAAAAAACATTATTCCTTTTGTTTGAAGACTACCAAAGTTTAACATCCACTATCTGTTTACTTTTGAATGTTCAGAGTAACATGTAATTCATGTATTTCTCAATTTCAGAATGAACAATTTTTTTTAATCAACTTGAAGTATTTGAGTTTAACCCATTTATCAAACCAGTTTTCCTGGAAAAAAAAACCTGAGTCATCTGAAGATAAAATTTTCACCTTAGATGATTTCATTTTGAGCCTAGGAGAGATAGCATCAGCACTCTATAAATTATGAGTTGCTTTCTAGGTTAATTAGGCCTGAGAGAACCCACTTGTCAAACAAAACTGCTCTGTGGAACTGCATTCTGAACCTGCTCCTCCTGTACTGAGGAGCTGGGTGACATATTAGTTTCTCAACAGGGGTACAGATAAATGTCAACTGCAGTAAGAAAACATTTTAGTTACAGCTAACATGAATGGAGCCGCGCTGGGCAGGCAAAGACTATGAAAAGGTCTGTGTGTAAACAGCACCTTCGAGGAAGAGCCTTGCTCTGTGAGTGAGAAGAACAGCGGGCTTTTCTCCTCCTCCGTTAGAAAGATGGTTAGAATCACTTATAGATTATATAGGTCTGCTCTAAGCATGCTTCCCCTCAAAAAGAAAACCCAAGGAGGCTTTTGTAGAAAGGACGGATCTCAGAATATCTTACCTTTGAATTGCTTTGAATTACTTACCTTTGAATTACGATACTGATTCCACAGATACTGCCTTATACCCATTCTTTGGAATTCTGATCCTTGTAAATTTTAACTGTGTACTAACCTACTGTTTGCTCAAGGTGCCTCTGTTTACATCTCTTCCTGGTCAGTTCCCCTGCCCAGAGGCTTATTGTGATGAGAGCTTGTAATCTTGATTTTCTTCTACTCAGATTAATTTTAATCTTGTCTAAATCTATAGTAGGACATCAAGGAGGATCCTGAGAATATGAGTGATTTTATTTTCCTCTCTTAGGATTTATTTTTGTAGTGCAATTGCTCGCTTACAGTGGGGAGATATTAACACCAAAGACATTTTTAATGAAATGCCATGCTAATCACTTTAATTTCATTCTTTTATGATAAATTCTAATGATGAGATTAGAGCTGTAAGCTAAGACACCAGTGGTAATCCTTGGCACCCTTCTTATTATCCTATTTGGCTTGAAGAGTTGTGCTTGTCTGTTTTTAGAATATATGTTAATTGAGTACTCAGTATTCATTACAAATAATCTTGTCTGTTTTCTTGTTGAGATTCTGAAAAGTCCCTTTTGCTCTTTCTGTAAAAGCCAAGCAGACTGTATTAACTTCTAGTTTAATTTAAAAAATACCAATGTGGAACTTGTTGGCACAACACCTTAAAGAATTGCATGTTTAATAATTAGAAGGCTTTCCATCAGATTTGTATCCAGTCTGAATTAATAATGTTGCTGACTTATTGTTTTAGAAGACAGAGTCCTTGACCTGGTAGGTTGAAAGACTTGTGGCTTCTCTGAACCTTTGTGAGTCCTTTAGCTGTGCCAGGTCCCCTGTGAATAATTAGGGGTGTTTGAAGGTATTGCAGTAGAAGCCAATTTGTGTCTTTCACTTTGCATATTGTTGAAGCCTCATGAATTAATCATAAGCAGGGCAAAAAATTAACTTCTTCAGACACATATTTTGATGGGTCGTGAGGGAGAATGTAAAGTGATCTGTAAAATATTCTACTGATCCTCTAAGTACTAAATTATTATACCTACAGGCTAATTTCAAGGGGGAAAAGCGCTCCCACCACCTTTTCATGAACTGAGTAGCATATTTGAAAAAAATGAGTTTGTTAGTTTCTGGGACCATGAAGAGGACAATAAATGAGCAATGCTATGATTTCCTGAAAATCTTAACTCTTATGTTAACTTGATTCTAATTTTAGGAGCTTTTCTTTTAATTATTGGTTTTAATTTTTAGGCTCTTACAGCCACACCTAAAACTTCTTGTTGTTTTGGCGAAATGTATTGTACAACCCAACAAATAATTCATGCTTTTCACTTTAGGCATCTAAAACTGCTGAAATACAAAACCAAAGTAATATGCATTTCCATCCTTTCTTAGAATTTAGTTTTATAAAACATTTTTTCCATCTTCTGTTTTTCAGCCAGTGAAACTGAGATTGCATTCTTTTGTGAAGAAGATTATAAGAACTACAAAGCTAATCCCATTTCATCCTGGTGACAGTGTCTCGGGAGCTTCCTTTCTGCTGTGTACCTGTAGTAAGCTCTTTATTCCACCAGTGAGTTTTTCAAATTGACAAATAAATCTTAAAAATTAAACCCAAATGCTACTATTTGAACCAAATCTGGTGATTTCTCTCTCTGTAGGATCTTCCCTTCCTTCTTTGTTGGAGAATAATATAAGAAAATATTTTTTAATTAAATAAATATTTATTCAAAAGTCTTCATTGAAGTTATTTTTGTGATTTACAAATTGGGTTATTTAAAAATATAAGATCAAGGTCAGTTGTTTATTTTGCATTTTTTCTATAGTTTCTAAATAGAACAACTATTACTGTTTTGGCTGTCAGCGATTATAGGGGAGGTGTCTTAGGACTGTTGGGACCCTCTTTTAGCTCAAAAAATGTGATACATATCTTGACCTGTGACATTAAATGGTGTTTATTTTTGGAAGGTCTTATGATGTGAGAAGGTTCTTTTTCTTTTAATGTCATAGCAAGTAACTTTGCTGGAAAAAATCTTTTTCTAACCCGTATTTTTTAACTTTCATTGTTACATACACTAATAAAACCAAACTCACTTATTTGGAGAAGATAGGTAGCTGGCTATTTGTACTTCTGGGAGAAAACTAATCATGGAGAACAAGTCTGCATCCTAGAAGACACGTTCTTTAAAAGTAATATAATGCTTTTAGTTCCTGAGGGCAGCTGACGTCATTTCAGCAGGGTCATTTCAGAGGGGCCTCGCTGCCCACATGGGTCTAATCCAAACTCCTGGAGTGATCAGGTGGCTCCATATCTACCCTTATGTACCTTTTCACTGGACACTAGGGCAAATTGGCATCATTGTGATTATGTCTGACTTAAAAGCCCCCTTGTTGAAATCAACTTTGAAAGTGTGATTGACATGATCAGAAGCAACTTTGTTTTGTTGAAAGATTGAATAGTCTTCTGTAAAATCGAATTTCTGTTTGTTTTATTCATTGTTTGATTCCTTCATAAAGTACCAAATACACAGATGGCCTAAGCCACAATCTTTACCTCAGTGAGTAGAGAAGATACAGAAGGAAGTGATTTTGATAGGTCAGTAGTTAAAAACTGGTAGGGAAACATAGGCAATGGGTATTTAATTCTGTATGGGATTATTTTTATTTTTAAGAAGTTAAGCTATGTCTTCAAAGATATTATTAAAGCTAATAGTAGTTTGCTTAGAGGAAATGAAAGGAAAGGCTTTCTGAATGAGGGATGAGATGACAGAAAAGGAAAACTCTGGGAGCAAGCTTGGGATTTCAGTAGAAAGCACAGATTTTTGTGCACTGGATGTAAAATACAGGAGCAACACAGGAAGCCAATGTCAGAAAAGTAGGATGAGCTAGGCCTTGTAAGTCACACAGAAAACTGGGAGCATTATTTGATAGCTAGAAGGGAACCAGCAGCAAGATTTAAGCAGGTGAATTGCACAATTTCAGTTTTATTTTAGAAAGTGAGCTTTGGTGGCTGTGTCTGGAGAGTGGTTATCATAGAGAAGGTGTTAACTGGTGAGCCCAGCCTGGGCCAGTGACAGCGGGGAAGCTGAGGAGAGGAGATGATCTTGAGTGTAGTCACAAGAGCAAACGTGGCGGCATGACCTTTACACATGTTGCTTCATTTACCTTTGACTATAGCCTTTCAGACTTGATAATAAGTACCCTGTCCCTCTGTAGATGAGGACATAAAGGGCGAGGTGACTAGAGTGAAATGTGCTTTAAAATCCTAACCTTGCTCAGTCCTCATGGCCTCCTGGCGAGAGATGTGAAGCAGGGTGATTGGTACAGTGTTTGGGGCTTGGTGCATCCTGGGTGTGGACATTGTCGGAAGGGCAGAGAGGACCACTTCAGTGAGTCCTGCGGGAGTAAGTGGCTGGATTGCTGGCATTGGCATTATCTCCATAGGGACTCAGCAAGTAACATAGGTTAAAACATTACCCTTTTTGTTCATTTGATAAATATTCAATTTATATTCGAGCTTTTTTAATGTAGCATAAGCATGTCTTGTATATTTTCTTTATGGCAAATAATGGAAAAATCTATGTTTAATACCTTTTGGGGATACACTTTAATTATTATAAAAGGAATATATGGGCTGTTTTCACTTATAAACACAGGTTTAAAATAAAAAACAAAAATATATTATGATTAAAAGAACTTTTACCATGACTGAAATATTGGCTCAAAATTAGAAAACCCACCTATCTAATTAACAATTTTATAGACTAAAGGAGGAAAAAGTATGCTTATCTCAATAAATGCCAAAAAAGCATTTGATGATATTTGTCTCTGTATGTGTTTAAAAATTAGCTATACATAGAAGTGTCTTTAACTTGAGGAAGGGTGAAAACTCACCTACTGCAGAAGCATCAAAACGAATCCATCAGACGTGGGTGAAAGGAGGGTGGTCGGCTTTGTTGGTACTAATCAGCATTGTTCGGCAGAACTTTTTGTAGCAATTACACTATGGAAAGTAATCACAGATACTGAAAAGGAAGAGACAAAACATTCAGACAATATGATGGCAAGAGAATGGGTGAGGGCCGGGGATTTAGCTCAGTGGCTTATGCGCCTGCCTGGCAAGCACGAGGCCATGAGTTCAATCCCTGGTACCAGGATAAATAAATGAATAAAAGGAAAAAAGAAAATGAGTTAAACAAATATGGAAAATGTTAAGTTTATTTGAAAACATGGACTATGTTTGTGATCTTGAAGTAGAGACAACTTCTGGTAACACAAAATGTAAATGCTATAAGTTACCAAGCTTGATATGTGTACATGAGAAATGGAATTTAAAAATTATAAGTAAAAGTTCAAAGACAAACTGAGAGAAACTATTTGTACCTGAAGCAGGTGAAGAATTAGTTTCTAGAATATATAAAGAATGCTTACAAGTCATTGAGAAAAGGACAAACAATAGAAAATGGGCACATTTTACAAAGAAATTCGTATAAAAGGAAACATTTCATGTAACAGAGACATTTCATATAAATGTGGAAAGATGCATATCCTTATTTTTAAGGAAATTCAAACTAAGGGAACCATTTTCAGTTATTAAGCTGACAAAAAGTAAAAGGTTTTACAAGTGTTGACCATAATGTGTGCCTGTACTTCCAATAGGAGAATAAATTTTATACAGTCACTTAGGCAAACTATTTGGTGAGGAGTCTACTGAAATAACAGCTGTGCATATTCTTTTGACCTAGTAGTTCCAGGCTGGGTCTCATGCCTTAGAAAGAGGTATTTACAAGGGAAGGCCTAGTGTTTAAATAGGAAAACACTGTTAACCTCAATAATGGTAATAGGAGAGAAGTTAAATATATTATGGTACATAAGTATTCTGGATTCCTACTTAATCTAAAACAGGGAAATCCATATCATTTACTTACATGGACTTTGAGACATCTTAATGGATGAAATTATAGAGGGATTCAAAAGGCACTGTCATTTGTTTAAAAATAGGCAATAAGCTGGAGATGGTAGCACACTCATGTAATCCCACCACCCTGAAAGACTGGGGCAGGAGGAATATGAGTTTGAGCCCTGCATGTGCAGCTTGGTAACTGAGTGAGGACCTGTCTTAAAATTTTTTTAAAAGGCAGGAATGTAGCTCAGGTTGAATCTCTAGTACTGTGAAAGTACACACACAAAGCATGATAAGTACATGTACATATGATGTGTAAATATGTATGGTGCTGTGATCTGAGTATGAGGTTGGAGTAGAAGGATGACTTTATGAGAAAGTGGGCCCCAAGATATTGAATCTGCCAGTGCCTTGGTCTTAGACTTCCCTTCTTCCAGAACTGTAAGCTATAAACTGGTGTTTAAAGGCGACCTGATCTGTGTCATTTCATTTGCGAGCAGAATAGGATGAGACGTATATGCACATGAATATATACAGTGATATACACAAAAGGATGCATACCTCATCCATAGCACTAATTACCTTGGGAGGAGACAATGATTGGGAGGCAAAGGTGGTTAAAAGCCCTATTTATGGAGGGAAAAATAAAGATGGCGGACTGGTAGGTAGCAGGAGAGGGACCCTCTCTGAGAGAGACAGCTCAAATGCCAGAATAAAACACCTTGGAGAGACTCAAACAGAGAGAGATGGACTCTCACAACCCAGGAAGAAACTAAAGTGCAAAAAACTGCTCGAATATGAGGTCCTGGAGCTACTATTAGTGAAGATAAGATCGGCGAGCACGGCACCCTCCTTGAGCCGCCTGAATTCCTGCCCGACCTGAACAAGTGATCTGCGCCGGAGCGCGGAGCTGAACAGCCCTGTGTGCAGCTCACCCGGACCGGCCGTGCACGTGACCCACGGAGAGGCACCGTGAATTCCTACCACAGCCACGCTGAAGTCGGAGGTTGGGGAGCCCAGTAGTTCTCAGGGACTGGCATCAACACTTGGTGAGTGAAGGGAATAAGACCCTCCCACAGGAAAGGGGAAACCGACTGGACTACATGTTGGATTTGGGCAGGACAGCCCTAACTCCATAAGGAAGTGGCTTCAGTTGGTTGCTCCCCTCGCAGAGAAGATTGGTGGAATCTGCTTGGACTAGGCCATGCCCCTGGTGGGGACCCAGTAAGTTGCTACAAATTAATTCCCTGACGTCGGTGCACACTGATGCAGTGAGGGCCTGCAAAGGTTGACTGGCCCGGAGGGGAGGAGCTAGCGCACACTGCCCGTGGGTGAACTCTAATCTCTGATAACCTATTGAAGAGGGCTAAAGCTCCTAGCCTGTGCCCTCTAGAGGAGCCTTAAACAACAATAAAAGGGTCTGGGAAGTACACTGTACACTTGTATGGAAGGAACCAAAAGCATGACGAAAGGGAGAAATAAGAAAACACTTCCAGCCCCCAACCCTGAGAACATTGATCCAGGAGAGGTAAATACAAAAGAGATTGAGGGCAGCAAAAATGCAACATCAAACACAGCGTTAGCGGACATAAAGAGATATCTTTAGGACCTTGTAAGCGGGACCAAAACTGAAATATTAATTCAAATTAAACAAGAGATAAGTAGAATAATAAAAGAAAGGCTGGGCACCTCTCAAGAAGACACAGACAGAAGAATGGAGGAACACAAATGGAGAGAAAAATTTAATGAAGAATTCAGGAAAAACCTAGCATTCATGAAGCAGATTCAAAGAGATTATCAGGAAACTAAAGACTC